>JAIPRL010000278.1:44354-90693 GCA_025469235.1 Pemphigus obesinymphae | reverse complement strand
TTTAGGAACAATGATAGGAACTAGTTCCTTTCTTCAAGCCTGGAACTAAAAAGGATTTAGTTCCTTTTTAACAAAAGGAACATGAACGTGAATTAATTCCTTTTTAAAAGGAACTTTCCAAGCACTGGGTATATCGTGTAACACAATATAGGTAAGTACGCCAATAATAACATGATTCGAACTCAAAATAGCTCATTTGTTTATTTTGCAAATAATAGCATTCATATTGGTAATTACCATCGCCATGCACCATTTCCTTGTATTCTTTTGTTTCCGGTTTATCCTTGAATTGTTTAAATTTTTCAAAACATTTTTCAAATGCATCGTCCATATTAGGCAATATTTTTGGCATTTGACAACAAAAAGGTAATTTCTGTTTTCAGACAAAACAAAATGTTCATTATAATATTCATGACAAAATAGATTCTATTTATTTTATCATGATAATATTTTTAAATAATTTATATATTTATATATAACCATACATTTATTATAGGCAACAGGAATTTCCTTTTAGCTGTGTTATAGATAGATATTATATATATATATATATATGTATATATATAAACCTATATATTATAATAATTATTATGTTATATAAGTTACCTATAGAGGTACTTATAACACAGAATACAATCTATTATTATAATATCAACTTGACATATATTTAAATTAAACACGAATAATATACATTTTAATTTTGAAAAAAAAAAACATTTGAATTCTCCAGAGCATACAAGAGGGGGGAACACATTAAAAAAAAAATTACTACCTAATTAGTTTTAGTTAGACGGGTAACCTATGGGTTAGGTAGGTAGGTACCCATCTACCAGCTATACCTAATATGTTGTAAAATTATAATTAAGATACCTACGTGATTATGTACCTACAATAGGTATAGGTTATTAAATGAGGTCACAAAAAAATTGTAAAATATTTGAAAATAATATTATGTATGACGGAAATGTCATGGATTTATCAATGAATAAAAATAAAGTACAAAAATATCAGTGACGGCGGCGGCCAGTGCCACCGCGTGTTTTTGTTTTGAAATTTGTTTTATTCTTTTCGAGTTTAATTTTGCTGTATGCCGTGTGTGGTGCTAACAATTATTGTTAAATTGCGAAAACTTTTTTGGTAATTAATTATATAGATAGGTACGTATTTGTATTTACGATTTTTTTTTCATATAATATATAAATAGGTAAAGGTATAGGTGCGGGCGTATAAGAATGAAAAATATGCAACTCAATCGTTCCCTCGAGTAGGTACCTAAGCTAAGGTTATACTTGCGGCTAAGTAATAAAGAATTTATAAGTGTATATTATTTATACGAATTATGCGTTTTAAAAATGTGTATCCGATATTCCGCGATCATTCATCGTGTCGGAGTTATTACGTGAATACGTATACCTGTATATAGGTAGGCCATATCATATACCTAGTTTTGATGAAATAAACGTTGGTGTGAAGCCTTGGAGATCCCTTAAAATAATATAGTAATAATAATCAGGCTCACCAATTCATTATATTTTTAATTTTTTAAATTATACCTATCTATTTTAATTTATGGCCGGTTTACCAAATTAAATATATATATATATATACATATATCATATAACTAGAAGTCGAGAAACTATTTTTGCTTTCTATAATCACAATATTTGATCAAAAATGTATACAAAAAACACACATTTGTAATAAATTTAAGATAATAACTTATAAAACTACTCTCAAGCATATATATATATATATATATATATATAGGTACTTATATTTGTATATTTTAACACGTAGATTAGGGTGGTAACCATACGAGTATGTCCCGTTTTTGATCATCGCGTCCCACTGTCCCCACAAATTTTAAGCGGGACTCATTTTGTCCCATTTTTGAAATATCTATAGTGTCTCTATTTTTGTACCTTTTTTTTGTAATTTTTGAAATGTGAGACCTTTCATTTATTTTTATTTATATTATTTGTCGTTTGGAAAGAGGTGATTTTTATATTTTGTGGAAAATTTAATGATTAACCTTATTTTTTTTTTTTTTTTTTGTACTTAAGAGTCGTTTTTGAAAGGTTTTAGTTTTGTCCCGTTTTTAATTTTTTTTTAAATATGATTACCCTAACCTAGGTGTCTCACTCACCCTCAACTTCGGAAAAGGATTTTAATCGGAAAAATGGGAAAAAATTCGATTACCTTTTTTTCCCTAATTTTAAGTTTTTGAAGAGATTAGTATTTTCCCATTTTTACTCCCTCCCCCCCCCCAAAAAAAAATCTTTCTTCGGGACGGCCCTGGGGTGGAGCACAATACTTAAAAGTTGTATAATATATATACAGGTATATGTATATTGTATATGTATGTATATTGTATATTTATATAAATCATAAAAAATAACATAGGTAAGTACCTACACAACATGGTTTATTATGTATAATATATAAACCTGTCTTTTTAAATACCACTATACTTTTATAACATGTTTACAATTTTGAAATCGCATTTGTCAAGAATAATTATTTTGTGGAGGTCAACAAATTTTATAATAAATCATAAAATATTCAACATTTCAAACTATTATTATTTAGTACATACATAAATAATGATTTAAAAAAAATAAATAGGTACCTACTTTTAAAAATATTTATTAAAATACACCTTATACAAACATTAGCTCAAATAGGGGGGCATGGCCCACTGCGGCCCCTTCTGCGGGCGCCCTTGTTACAATGTAGATATTTAAGACCCGGGTCTTAAGGATTCTGTATAGAACATTTTAAGAACTTTTTTCAAGACAAATGGAAATGTTACAGTTTAAAAAATGAATTTTAAAGTAACTTAAAAGTAGTCCCATGTCAGTACCACTATTTTACTTTTGTGTAATCACGGTATTTGTTTAAAAAAAAATATTATGTTAGTTTACGCAAAACTTAAAGCTCTTAAAGTGATCTCAAAAAGAGGTAAACACTTATTAAATTAAAAAAAGACAACATTTTGAAGTGAACTTTTTTTTGGATTTAACAGTTTTTCATATACACACGTTTTTACTATATTTATTGAAAATCATCGATATAATGTTTTTTTAATGTGATATTTAACAAAATTCATAATTAATTAAAAGTATAAAATTAGTGTTATATAAAAATATGCAATGCATTTATACCAGGCAGGCAGCTGTTATAAATGATCAATAAATACAGTGCAGTATATATAGATACTGCTGTTATTGGTTTCAATAATGAGCTGTTAAATATCTTTATCGAATCCATAAAGTACCTAGCTAATTCTATAATCACTAGATATAAGTAAAAAATAAGAATCCGTTTATGCAGCCTGTCAAAATATCATATTATATTTGATTATTTTTTCATAAATTATATTAATATAATATTTTGTTGTATAGGGATCCATATACCTATATTTATATAATATCTATAGTATTTATGTTTATAATATTATAATTTGTATTAGGGTATAATACCTTTTCCGGGCCCTGCTTGAGGCTTTGGCATACTTCGTCATTTGTCATTCGTTTTTGGCGTAAATTCCATGTTCTATCATATCCAACAGCCTATACATAATAATCTGATCATATCGAATTTTACATTTTTACATTAATTATATAATATTATATATATTTATAATACAGAATACGTTTGGATGTGAACATTTTGTAGAAAATAGATGTAGTTTTTTTTCGAGTGTAGTGAATGTATTTTAATACGTGCCTATGCTAGTTGTAGGATAGTACCACTGATCAGTGGCGGATCCAGAGCTATAGATTTTGGGGGGAGGGGTCAAAAGCCTGCAATTTTATAACGTGTTAAGATTATTCCATGTTATATTATACACAACAAATCGTATAAAGTATAGTAAAAAAATAAAAGCAAAAAAATGGGTTTGGGGGAGGGGGCAAATGCCACATTTGTTCCGCCTGGATCCGCCACTGCCAGTGATTATATTAGGTATATAAATTACAATCAAATGATGGTACAAACAGTATTCTTATTACTTATATGACGTATGTATAGTTCGCGAAATTTAATAATTATGATTTATGAACTATAGCAGGTACTTATAGGTAGGTATAAACTTACCAAAACCGTTTGACAGATGATCGAGAAAATACTCACAAAAACAATCGTTTGCATTTTAAACGTCGAATAAAACACGTACTGCGATACCTGAAAATGATAACATATACCTACCGAACACTGCAGCAGAAGACAACGTACACGTATAGTGTATACTGTTATAGGTTAGGTTAGGATAGGTTAGGTTAGGCGTGTGCTTTATATAGAAAATGACGATAGAGCGCCGTGGAAAATTATTGGTTATTAAATCTTTGTCGAGGCCAAAGCAGGCCAGGCATGGACCAATTTATTGTTTTAATTATGTTTCATTCAAATTGTTACCGCGGTAATCTATAGGTACAGGACATTGCGTAACCAGAAAAATAATATTTCTGTTGATTTTTGCCTACCTATGTAATATTTTATAGTTGGTATAAGTATAATCATATATATATTATATATTATGATTTAAATTTTAATCGCATATCTATACAATTACAATAATTCGTTAACGACATTATTATAAATAATATTATATTAATTTCGGTGAATTGTATTATTACAACGTCGATGTTATTCGTTTATAAATGCATTGCATAATTATATCTATAGGTAGGTATATAATACGTGTGCAACAATAATGAACAAGGTCGTGTATTACCAAGTTAAGTGGTCTTCGATGACCACGTATTATAATAATAACAGTGACATTTTATATTTATGTTTTTGTGTTTTTTTTTTTTTTTTTTTATAAATGCAACAATGATTTGAAATATTTTTACGCTTTTGACATTGACGTAAAAAAATAATCATATTATTTTACCGTGTTCATAAATAACAATAATAGGTAACCATTGATTTTTAATTTATACGATAAAACATATTATTATAAATATACCTACATAATATTAGGGATGATATAATATAATGATACATAATATTATATATAGTAAATCGATTTCCCGCCAGTTTTAAAAAAACGATACTCGTGTCGGCGATTGTAAATTCCGCCCGGAAAATGTGCTTGTAAAATATAAACGTATTAATATATTATCGCGAAAACTAGAAAATAAGCGGTTTTGATTGAAAAATGTAAAAACCCAACTATTTTAACTTCATTAAGGGGATTGGAAGCGGCGATTGTCTGTTTCTCTCTATCACACACGTAACATGGCAATTTAGACCATTTCTATTTCTAACGTAGGTACCGATCAGTGGCGTAGCCAGGATTTGAGCAGGGGGGTGGCCAATAAATACCATAATTTTTTTATTATATTTAAAAAAGTAATATTAGCATTAATAAAATATTTACTAATTACTAGAATTCTTAATGCTTAGGTAACATAATAATTAATAACTAATAAATTATAGTAAATAAATAATATGTAATAAATATAATGTTAATATTTAAATAAACTTATTAACTAGGCAAAATATATTTTGTTTATTGTGTCCAATCTAACATTTCCATCCTTCTGGGAGATCTTTTTAGAAAATTTCAACAAAATATCTTTCACTATTTTGTTATAGATTAACTCATCTATATTTATGTTACCTAACGCCAAGCTTAACTCTTATGCTACTTTAGATTTACACTTATATAGATATTAATTTGATAATTTATATACAATTAATAGTTCAATAAATTAGAACTTGAATATTAGAATTTGATTTAAATATTAGAACGGCTATCTATGACTAAGTATACATAGATAATACAATATCTTTTGCTTATCACATATTATCGTGTTTAACCTAATGAAACTTGGTTACTGAATTTAACAAACACAAGTTTTGGTCATTGATAAGATAATAAAAACATAATTAAGTTTATCGTGAAAACATGTGTCAAGTACGTTAATAATAAATAAGTCATAGACCTTATACTATAATTATAAAGCTACTATTGTTAAAATTAGATCTTATAAAATTGCTATAAAAAAAGTCCCATGGGAGGGGCCATGGTCCCTCTGACCCCCCCCCTGGCTACGCCACTGGTACCGATGGATCTAGTGATGCGATAAGGATTCTGAAAACTGATCTGAATTCGTCGTGATGTCTTCTTTAGAACGACTTTCCCACATTTTCGATTTTGTCCCCCTAAGCCCCCCTAAAACTACCTTAATATATTTGGACATTTAAAAATTGACATTTTCAATTATTGTGAAAATCAAAGGCAAAAATTTAAAAAGCGGGAAGATCGTTTTAAAGTAGATTTGACGGCAAATTCAGATCAGTTTTCAGAATCCTTATCGCATCACTAGATCCATTGGTACGTTGGAAATAGAAATGGTCTGAATTGCCATGTTACGACGTGTGTGAGAGAAACAGACAATCGCCGCTTCCAATCCCCTTAAGAAGGACTTATTATCCATAATATATACGTAGGATTTTAGGAACTTTACCATAATTGAGGTCATCTTGGACGGAATTTATATATTTATTTATATAAACCTGGAGAATTTTTCGGGACGGAATTTACAAGTAGGTACTTAATCTTTTTTTACCTGCGTTTTTTGCCCATTCGTATAAACATCCTCTATTTTAGCATGCAGTACGACACAAAATGCAGTGCAATACGGAAATGTAAATGCGCAGTAGGTAAAACGTGTGTAGTATTATAAAAATTATTTTTTTTATATACAAGTATAGTGAAGGAAGAATTTTTTCCAAAAAATTTCCATTTCCATTCCATATTGAATTTATTTAAAAATTATTATATGTTATTTATATTTATTTTCATTGCAAATATAGTAATGCGCACAACATTTTGTCTTTAAAATACAATTGATGTGTGTATTAAAATTCTGATAAGTACCTATATTTTATTACCAGGAAAATTAATTTTCTGCGTTACAATATATTATGTGGACACGAATTTCAATTTATTTTCATATTTTTTTCAGAATGTTTTACACACAATGTTTTTCATGTCACAAATGTGTTCCTAATACATATTATTATTTTATTTGAATTATGATTTTTTTTAGGCATATTTTGCGTTTTTTGTGGGTGTATAAGTAACATATAATATATATTAGGTATTAGAGCAGTTTTTAAATTATTTTGATTGTAATTTAATTTAGTTTATTTAATTTTATCAATACAAGTGAGGGAAAAAAATTTAACAGGGTTTTAAAATATACACTTTTTAACAATAGATTTAATCGGTTTTTATAATATTTTTCTTTTATTTCATAATATTATCATATAATAAAATTAGGTATACTTACCATAAAATTTTTTAAATTAAAATTTTTTGGATTTTCAAGTACATAATGAATTTTTTTTATGACATTTATTATTATTATTATTTAGGTTATTAAACATAAATATAAACGAGTTCTGTTTATTATATATTTTATCGATATTCCAAGCGAACTTTCGTTCTAGTATAGCGTTAAAGTGTTAAACTATAAATAGGTAGGTACCTATATCTAGGTATCTATATATAATCTATATATTTTAATTTCCTATATTTAATATAATAATTTATATTAAAAGTATTAAATTTAACTTATTTTATTACAACTCATGAATTATTGTTGTTCTGTAAAAATAATATAATAATAATAATAATAATAATTTTTTTACGGTGATATATACGAGGTTGTATGTGTGGGGGTGGGGCAAAGCCCAGCACATTTTTCCGTTGTAAAAAGTGTCAGTATAAATTATGTTGTAAAATAGGGCCTAATATATTATCGTGTGTATATTATGCCGAATACCAGTAGGTATCCAAACGATATTCAGTATTATAATGAATAATTATCTAAAACTAAATGTTACCTATAAAATATGACGTTTTACCTTTTATCGATTAATAGAGAACTAATAAATATAAAAATATAAGTTGCATAGGTATAGGTGCTCTGTTTAAGAATTATACAAGTAGGTTGGTGGGTAAAGTTCAACTTGTTGAATAAACTTTTCGTTGCCTGCAGTATATTAATATGTGCACAGGTATTACTATTATTATTAATAACGTATACTATTTTATGTGATAACTAGACGATAATTTAGATTTATACGTAAAAATTTATTACACATGGCATCGAGTGTGAACATATTGGAAGTATTTTTAGTCGATTTGTTATTTTATTTTTTGAATTCTCTGTCTATATATACATATATATATTATCAGTCAACATATTGGTCCCGAATGACGTCAACGCGGCCGTTCCCACGTGTTTAAACGGATCAATAATGTCCGAACTTTCAAAGCTCCTCGCCAGGGTTCACCACATGTCCCAGCCATAAGTTCCATACGGAATTTTTTAACTTGTAATCATTTTAAAATAATGTACGCGGAAAAGTAAAAGAAAATCGCACTGTCGGCAAATAAATATCCTTAAACCATGTTTGAGGGTATCGTTGCGTCGTTACTGAACAGATACTTGGGCAAGTATATAGAAGATTTGGATTTGGAAAACTTAAATGTAGGCATATTCGGAGGGAATGTGTTGCTATCAAATTTGAAGTTGAAACCCGAAGCTTTGGTAATGTATTATCATTTATTAAGTTTATAATAAATAATCTAGTATATCATGTATATACCTATAATATATATATATAATATAATATATTGATTTTATAGTATGAACTTGGTCTACCCATCGAAGTAAAAGTCGGATCAATAGCAAAATTCAATGTGAACATACCGTGGAATGGGCTGTCGAGTCAACCAATAGTCGTGAAAATCGAGGTACTGAAATTTAATTCAAATGGACTATTTACACGTATAGTTGCCTGATTAAAATTAACAATTATTTAATTTTAGGAAATATTTATCGTTGCTGGCCAAGTTCTTGATAGAGAATGGGATACCGAATTAGAAAAACGTTTGATGAGAGCTGCAAAAAAAAGGATTTTGGAAAGTATCGAAAATTTATCAATATTTGGGAATGGTAAGTATCCATCATAATCAGTAATATCGGTTTAATGATATAAATTCAATATTATACGTTTATATATGTCAGGTTTGATGGAAAATGGCGGGTTTCTTGAAACTTTAATAACAACTGTTATGAATAATTTACAAATTTATATTAGAGGTGTTCATATTCGATTTGAAGATTCAATGACTAACATAGATTCACCGAGAGCTCTAGGTTTATGTATACAATCAATTTCACTAGAAACGACCAACAGGTTATTATTTTATAGTTAATTTACATATTATCTATTGAAAAATATGAAATATAGGTATTATCTAACTATATATTGTTGATTTTAGCAAATGGAAGCCAATTTTGTCACAACAACGTGGACAGACTTCTGTGTATCAAATTGTCAAAATTGATTCGGCTTCATTTTATTGCAATACAATGTGTTCAACCATGTTGTACAATAATAAAACTGTGGCATCAGATTGGCAGGATGAAATGCGATCCGGTCTTAATAACTTTAACATAAATAATGAACCATTGGAATTTAGTGAGTGACAACTTTTTTATTTAATCTAATATAACATATTATGACTATACATATATATATATATTTTTTTTTTATGATTATAGTATTGAAACCAGTCGTTATAAAAATCAAAATAATTCTTAATAAGTCAAATGAAGTACGTGTTCCTAAATTACTTGTCGATTTTGTACTTCAGGATGCTGCTTTACAAATGTCTAGAAAACAATTTGTAGCTTTAATGGAAACTTCAGAATTTATGAAACTAGCAGAAATTAATAGGTTAGTAAACAATATTATTATTTTATTATTTCAGTAGATTCAAGTCATTAAAATAAAATGATATGGACGTGATGATTATTGTAACTAGAAATTAGAATGAAAAAATTCGAATTCACTTTGCCTAATGTTTATTCATGTCTATATTTTAGATTATATCGAGACATTCGACCTCACACTAGTGTTTTAAAAGATACTAAAAGTTGGTGGGTATATGCTTATAAATGTGTCTTACGACAGAGGGTTAATATATTACTATGGAACAATATAAAAACACATAGGTAAATAATCATTTTTATCTAAAATATAAGGAGTTCAAAAATATATTTTTATATATTTCAGGAAAAATTATAAGAGTTATATAAATGTGTATAAAAAAGTCCTAGTAAATCCAAACGATACTGAATTAAAAATAGATTTACAAATGCTGGAAGATGAGTTAGATATTTTTAACTTGGTCTTAGCAAGAGAACATGCTAAAATTGAGGTTTGATATTAAATTAAAAAAATTATATAGGAACAAATAAATTAATATAGTTCCCAAATTATATTTTTGATATTTTTTTGAAATGTGTGTTTTTATGCTTAACATTTTGGTGACTTATCACCTATCGTGCTTATTTTTTATATTATAATTAATAAACAATGAAAATTTGTTTTTGAAAAAAAAAAATCTATTTATATGGTTACTACATTATTTTATTTTTGGTTTGTAAATTTGTAGGCAAAATAATTTTGGCAAAAATATCCCTGGTGGGGTGGGGGGGGGGCTATTTTTGTGAAGATAAAAACTTCATATAGACTTGAGTTTAAATTATTTTTTCATCGAAAATAAATTTCATGATCAATTTAACATAATAAATAGGCATCTATTTAAAATTTAAAAACAATAATATTTTTAAAAAGTAAACTTGCCTTTTTTTAGATTTTGAGTGAAATAAGGAATGTATTGGTTTATAAAGATGCGAATTTTTTTTTTAGTTTTTATTTCATGTCTGCAGTATTCAAAAATTCTATAAAAATGACTGCTTCAATAATTACATGTAGCACCATTTTCTGGTAGCAAATAACATCTAGTTGGTAATTTTTTCGATAAATGTGTAAGAAAATATAACGAAAGTATTAAGAATGAAAAACGGTAAAAGCATGATTTTGTTAAAATCAAATATGGTTTTTTCGTTAAAATTTCGTAAATAATGGTCATATAGTATTGGCATTTTCACATAAAATTAATTTAAACACAATGTTAAAGTAAATATTTTCAAGTTTTTTGTCATAAAAGGGTTTATTTTAGTTTAAAATCTTGAAATTGTAATATAATGTTAAAAATACGTCATTCTATCTATGTAGGTACGAAAATTTTCAAAAATAGGTACATACAACTTTTTTTAATAGCTATTTTAATTTTTATAATATCTATATAATATTATACATTATATATATTATCTATAATATTTTATAATGTTTTGATAACATGTATTTTTCGGTACGATATGCCTTTGAATATAGGGAGGAAAATGAGTTTATAGACTTAAAACTTTCACCAAAAATGTATAAGTGTAAGTACAAAATCAACGTAAAATTTTTTAATTTCCTCGAAATTTTGGGCTATTTATAGCAATTTTAAATTTTAATATTTTTTTGTCATAAAAGTGTTAATTTTAACTATCACCGACAGTAATACTTATGTTATATACACCGAAGCTTCTTTCTGAATCGTTTTATCGAAAGAAATTATTTATCATTGCTTTCAAATTCAATTTACCACCAGTATACTACCCAACGAGCAAAGGACTTCCAGCCTACTTACCAGCTTTTTTAAATATATAAATTCGTAAAATAGTTTCTGCATATCTATACAAATTTATCAATGTAATTACTATTTCACACATACTTAATTTAAGGGAATGACCATGGACAAATTTCAATGTATAATTTTTTAAACTAGTTTGATGTCTAAGCTGATTTTTTAGTAGTTTTATAAGCAATTTTCGATTTAAATCAAAAATGTGACTTTTTTATTGTTTATTTATAATATAAAAAGTAAGTATATTAGGTAGTTTTCGATATCTTCATTTTTTGAATAAAAATAACGCAAATTTTGAAAAGAAAAGAATATTTACATTTTAATAAAGTTAATTTAAAAATACAGATTTTGGTAATATCAAAGTTTTTTTAAAGTTGTTTACTCATAACTTCTCAATGAAGTTGAACTGACTTAGTCTTCATTCGTCAAAAAATGTTTGTATAAAATGTCACGTTTAGAAAAAAAATCTAAAAAAATCGCTTTGAAGCTAATCTTCATTTATGCCGTAATATATATCTACAAAAATATATATTTTAAATAGCTATTTGAAGAGAACCCGGAAAGTGTTACTATTCAAGAATTACAGTCAAAATGGTGGGGTCCAATAAATGCTAAACCTAAGTATCGATTATGTTTAACATCTGATAAAGGTAAAACATTTTGGAATTTACTCAGTCAATCTGAAAAAGATCGGCTTAATGATCTACTAGGTAAAACTGACGGATCAGAAATATCTAGATGTGATAAACCGAAACAATACATAGGTATATATATTTTTTTCTTTTGTTTTTACTTAATTTATAGTTTATATTATAATACACATTCATTTGTTCCGGTTATTTTTAGAACATAAGATTAATTTAACAATAGCTAACTGTCTAGTTAGTTTAATAAGTGGCTCTAACGAATTGATGGTGATCACAATTGACCATTTAATGAGTAGTCTTGAAACTAGACCATCTGCTAAGGCGTATAAAATATCTACAAGAATTGAAAGTATAAATATAGAAGCTTCTGTTGAGTATAGTTTAGTTCCAATAGTGGATACGTGTGCAATGAGAGGTAAATTTAAATGACTTTTATTTTTAAATTACATTTAATAATTAATTAAATATATAATATTATAATAATTAATGATTGTATATAATTATAAGGAAATTCATCAAAATATTTCTTGAGTATTGATTTCGAAAAAAATCCATTAAATTCAGAGGCAGAATATGGACTGAATGTCACATCACAATCAGTGGAAGTGGTTTATCATGAAGTAAATTTTTTTAAATTAGAATTTATTATAAAATATAGCGTTTACATTACACTTCTTTTTTCTCTTTTTAGTTTGCTATTTCTGCATTACTTAGTTTCTTTTATTATAATCAAAAAACTAACATTGAATCTACTATTGAAGAATGGCATAAAACAATTATTACTACGTTTGAAAAAATATTCAATTCAAATAGACCCGAATCAAAGTTTAGAAAATTTTTATTAAACATCGATCTTCAACTGCCATATGTTGTGATACCAGAATTTGGATCTATTCAAAAGTATGTAATATACTCGTATATATTTTTTTAAATTATACATTATAAATATAAGTAGGTACTCATTGTATATTTAAATTAATAGAGGGGAAAATGTTTTGGTCATTGACTTTGGTGGATTAAAAATCAAAAGTGAATTACAACCTGAAGCCATCTGTTTAGATGATGTGACGCAAATGGAAATGGAAGAAAAACTTTATGATCGATATCATATTGATATTGATGGATTTCAATTGATTTTTTGTAATTCAGGTTAATATTTTTTAATTGTTATTAAAGACAATAAGCTGTATATAATGTATATAATACGATTAAATATACAATATGCATACGTACATTATATATAGTTTTAAAATTATTAACATATGATGAAGATAACTGTTATATTAGTATTATGTAAGTAGTGATATAAGTGTGAAACGTATGTGTTTTTAGGAAACGACTGGAAAAGTTTAAAAACTCAGGCGGATTCATCATCACATTTTTTAGCAAAGACCAATACTCAAATTGTCGTATCAAATAGTATTAGACCAGAATACAAGCAGCTGGCAAAAAGAAAAATCAATATATCAGTGCAAAGTGTCAAATTGAATTTATCCGATCATAAAGTTAATTCTATTTTAGACTTCTTTGAAAATACACCAATACCGATAAATCACGTATCTTCAGCTACATTGAAAAGACATTATAGTGATGATGATGAAATATATGCATCAGATAAAGTTTGTGAACTAAATTTTTAATTGTATGACTATTTAATTTATAACTAATTCGGTTGAATAGATTAATTTGCATCAAAAAAAAGAAGAATTACAAGAATTGAAATCTACATTAGCGTTGTATCAGAAATTTAATGGCATTAGTAACAGATCAACTGAGGAAAGAGCTGAAGTTAAAAAAGCCTTTAAAGATGTCGAAAAAAAGTGAGCAACTTGTTAATTGAATATTATTGCATCTATAATTACTGTAGATAATTTAATGATTATGATGAATGAAAAATGTATGGCTCTTACAACGCTTTAAATATGTGCATTTTAAATTTAAAATTAAAACGCACTCGTGTGAAAAGTGTACATTAATAAAATCTATATTTAAAACCTTTTAAATTTTAATACTATTTCTCAAAAATGGGCCGAAGTAATTATTTTTGACTTATTAAATTTAATATTAGATATTAGTTTTTATTATACACAAAAATTGAAATTTATTGATATTTTTATAGAAGTATCGTATCGTCAGAAATAAGCGACGAAGAATTTGCTGAACTTTGGGCTCGCACTGTTGATTTACCTGGTTTTGATGACAACGTTTCACCAAATAATACTATCACATCTCTTTTCAGATGCGTCGTAGGAGAAGTACTTATATTAAAATTTGTATTCTTATACAATATTAGGTACCTATATTTTAAATAATGTCATTTTTAGATTTCTGTTAATTTTCGTCGTTCAAATGATCGAACTGAAAAATCTTATCTCAATTTAACATTAAAACGTTTCTGTTGTGATTTGGCAATTATGGAATATGGCCCAGCCATACAAACATCTATTGGATCAATCATTTTGTCAGATTTACAACACACTTGCAAAAATGGAGAATTCGTACAATTATTTTCAATATCATCGAATTGTTTAGTACAAGAATCTATTAATTTACTTTACAGAAAGGTATTTCTTTAATATTTATTAAGTGGACATAATATTTATTGTGGATTAAAATTTTGTGTAACACATTTATTTAGGTAAAAGCGAATTGTCCTGATTTCAAAAGTAATTTCCACAGTGTTGAACGGTCTCTGGTATTAGACATAAATCAAGTATCATTTGTGTTTCATCGGACTGCATTCATAACATTCTACAAATATCTACAATACATTACACAAAAGTGAGTTTCAATATTTTATTTTACTAAAATAATTTATAATGTATTAATTTTAATATATACCTATATTTTTGCAGATTTTGTAATCGACGGATTTGTTCAGCTTTCACAACTGAAAATATACAGAACTATGTCAATAGTTGTTTTTCTAATGATGACCCCCCTGTACCTCAAGGAGCAACAAAGTTTAGTTACTCTGCAACAATTTCAAATTGTAAAATATTAGTTTGTGACACTGGATTAGACTTTTTGGATATTAAAGTAATTTAGTTTAATTTCATGTAATTATATAATATTTATAACTAAATATTTTATTGTTAGGTTGGTGGTTTGGAAAGTGATTGTACGTTTAAAGCAAACGATCGGATGGTATTTAGATTTTATGCAATGAATATGAGCGTTGATGATTTGTCTGAAGTTACTCTGTACCCTAGGGTAAAATTCAATTATAAACTTACCGAACTTTATATAAACAATTTCTAAATATTTAAACAATAATATTTTATAGATATTATATACGGACGAAGATAAACTTTTGGAATTCAAGTATGTACGGCATAATCCTAGACTTTACAAAACAAACATTGAAGCTCGGAAGGATGACGTAAAATCGGATGGAAGTATTAAGGTGTATCTTGGACGAATACACATGACAATTTTATGTAATGTTGTATTAGATTTTCAAGTAAATATTAAACACAAAACCAAAAAATATTCCCTCTTTTCTCTTATTAATTTAACATTCAATTAAACTTTTAAACTTAGTATTTTATGGAGCCAATTATTTCCGAAGAACTCGTCGATTTCAGTCATCGTTTACGTAAAGTTTTATTTCCGTATATTCCTGATTTACGAAATGGATGGAAGAATAAAATACATTTGTCAATATGTTTACACAATCCTGTAGTATTGTTACCACAAAATTCTACTTCTCCCAATGTTATTTTATGTAGTTTGGGAGATCTTTCCGTAGAAAACTTTTTTAAAGAGTATTCGAAAAGGGATTATGAACATATTGATATCGTAGATAATATTTTAGCTAAATGGGATGCAATAAACGTATCCAGAGCTATTATGACTTTAGATGGAACACTTGTTACTCAGGTAAATAATTAAATAGTATTATAGATTGAAAACATTACATTTATTTTTGCATCTATCATATTTTATAGGAACCAATGGTAGAGCCATTTGGAATCCGTTTAGATATAAAAAGGAATACTACGACTAAACTTTTGTATTGGATAAATGGAGGTATTGATAATGTACAAATTAACCTGGGACAAAAAGATTTTGCAACATTTTTACAAGTTTGGGCAGAAAATTTTGAATATGGCAATTGTATCAATGAAATCTTTTATTTGATGATGCCACATATTTCTGAAATTCCGGAAGATCAAGATTTAAAAAAGATACAAGTGTTTTTCGATCATGAAATCTCTGTTCAAGAGATTGATTTCAAATTTACTATAGACGGTGTGCAAATTGCACTTTTTGCCAATTCAGATGAAGTAAGTACTTATATATTTATTTTTAATATTAAAATTAAAATAAATAAAATTATTATTATTATTATTATTATTATTATTATTATTACTTTATAATTTTCTTTTTCAGATATTAAGTTCGCCGATAAGAGATATAAACCATTCATTATGTAAATTAGATTTGGATGAAATAAATATTAAGATAGATATATATTCAGACAATAGAGTGATTTTAAATACTACAGTACAAAGATGTATATTAGAAGACACTAGAAGACAAAATAAATCCGAGAAAATGTGAGTAATTTAATTAAGTGATATCTATACTACAATAATCAAGTATACATATTCTATATAATACATATCCTTTAATAAAAATAAATGAATATTTAGGATATTTGAATCCATTGATCCGTCAGTTTCGTCTAACGAAGTGCATATCTCTGTATCAACTCCACCTTTATTTGATTTGTCATTTGAAAATACATATTCAGACGATAGAACAATTCATATTCATTTAGACAAGACTAGATTAAATATTTCGATTCCATTTGCTGTGGAACTGGCACAATTTGTATTTGACTCTTTGCCCATAAAAAGAAAAATGACTGATGATAACTTAGTGTCTCCAATGATTAGTTCTGATGGTCGAAGAAGGTATAGAGATGAGAAGCCAGCCGTGGATAAAAGACCGTTCACCATTGAAAAACAATCGGGTAAAACGTTTCTAGTCAATTAAATATATTACGCAAATAGTTAGTATAAACTTATAAAATAACTAATTGTTTTATCTTTTCGTAGCTTTAACTGTATCTGTCCGTTTCGTTCGTCCTGAAATAGCAATATTACCTCCTGAAACCGAAGAATTGGATTTCCGTGATCAAGTACTTTTATGTAGAACAGAATTTCTTTTAGATTATAGTCGTCATCCAGGACATGAAGAACGACTAGTTTGTTCATTATCAAACTTTCAAATATTAGCAACATCAAAAAAAAGAAGAGCTGAAAAGATGGTAAAAATGCCATTACTAAAATAATTATATAAGTACCTATTTAATTAAATAATTTTATACTTTTTGGATTACATAGGTTTTACATCCATGTGACATAGAATTTTCAAGAACATTAAAATTAGGAGACCGTGATACTATTGACATTTTAATTCGTTCTAGTCCTTTAAATGTACATTTATCGACTAGTACAGTTCACATTATTCTCAATGTAAGTTCCTATATATTTTTTAATTAATAATACAAAATAAAAAAAGCTATTAATTTTTATTCAATTTAAAGGTTATTGACTATATTGAATTAAATTACGACGAAGACTTAGATTTTGGTGGATCATCATATTGGGAATTTAAAAATGATGATTTGTGGATTCCAAAATCTATTGTACCCAGTTATGTACACAACAAACTAATATCAAAAGGAACATTTTTATCATTTTTTCAATCTACATTTTCTGATACTATGGATGTAAAATCAGAAAATATTGAGCTTTATGTACAAGATATAAATATATCTTTAGAAGTAGAAGAACTAGATTTAGAAGATATTCCAATGATCATGTTAAAATCGTCTTTAAAAGTTCAAGTAAAAGACTGGTCCGATCAGTTTCAGTTAACTGGTATGTGTATTTAAGTTTTTGAGTTTTAAGTAATTGTATTGTATATATATATTATATCCTTATGAATTATTTTTAGGTGGTATAAATTTAAAAGCATCATATTATAATTGTAATTTGAGTGTTTGGGAACCATTTATTGAGCCTTGGAATGTAACATTAAAAGTAAGCAGCAGTAATAGCAATAATATAGATATGCAATTATTTATCAATGACATTTATTAAGAAATATGATTTGTAACATTAGGGTTTCTTGGGTAAATTCAATGAAAAACACATTGATTTGGGTGAAATGGTGCGGACATCTCAACAATCTATTGCGGAAGGCGAGAGTGAAAGTTCAGATGATGAAAGTGAAGCTGAAATGAAATTTATAAGAAAATCAGTGAAATCAAGAGGTAAAAAGATTGATATTTAATACATTTTGAGAACTAATAATTAATATATTTTTAACCATATATTTATAGAAACGTCACTTGAAAAATGGTATTCTGATGACTCCGATTCAGATCAAGATACTGGAGTCATGGATAAATTAGCAAAAGCTGTGACACATTTAATTTCGGAGTATATAATATAATATTATACAAATATTAGGTAACCAATTTTAATTTAATACATTTTTACAGTGATTTTAGCGATGAAGATATCACAAATACAGATTCTAGTGATGAAAGTATAGCTGAACATGAATTAAAAAGCATTGGTCAAGATAGAATTTTAAAGAAAAAAATAAGTAATTTAAGGATTAAAATAATTTTATAGGTACGCTATTTAAAATATTCAATTTTTTAGGTGATTCTAGTGACTCTGGTTTAGAAAACGATTCTGAAGAATCGGAAACATCTACATACATTATTATAGAAACTGATAGGCTAGAAGTATCTTTTACTCCAGCTAATATATCTGTTATTGATACACTTATCAAATCTTTGTGTAATCCAAAAACTGATGATTGTGATTCGACTGAGAGTTTTGTTCTTGTTAATGATCTTGCAGTCAGATCTATTATAATGTTGTATCAAAAAACTGAGGTGAATAATACATGCATCATTTATAAATAAGTTAATAAGAAAACTAATATAATTCATAAAAATTAGAAATGCTAAAACAATGATACAAAAACAATTTTTTCTATTTTCGTTTTGTGTTCTTCAATTAAAATTTTATTTTTATTATTTATTTAAAATTGAAAGAAATTATTTTATTGAATATTGAAATGTTTATAACTAATAAATTGTTAATTTAGCTTTTATTTTTAATTAAAATCTATAACTTGTTTTTTGTTACCAAAAAACAATTTTGTAACAATTTTTACGTATTCATTAACCAATTTGACGACAAAATGTTTGACAAACATAGTCATTTACATATGATTGAAAAAAGTTAGTAGCTAATTAAATGATAATTTTAGAGAGGATTAGAAAAAATCTTAGAAGCAATCGATGGATCTAGGACGTCTTCAATATCTAGACAAAGGTCAGTTAAAAATAATATATTTTTTTTTTGGCCAAAATTGTTTTATAAAATAAATATTATAATAGCATAGCTGGTAAATAAGTATATAATAAGGAGTTATATATTTATAAATAATACTAAATTAATTTTAATTATTATAATTTAGTAATAACAAAAGTATTAAATGTATAACTATTAAAGTGTATGTACAAATAAATGTGTATGAATGTATACAAATAATATTATAGACAGGTACTTAATGTTTTAGCATGTCTAATGATTGTACTTATGTTAACAATTTAAAAAAGAAGAAGAACTATGATAATATTGATGACAATTCTAGTGAAATGATTTACAAGAAAATTACTGACTATCAACTTAACATAAAAGTTGAAGGCAAGTTAAATATTTTGTTGTTTTCTAGAAAAATACTAAAAATATGTATTCTAAACAAATTAAAACAGGTTTTGATGATTTGATCGTGGTTTGTCCAAAACGTACAAGCAACAAATTACATGCTCTTTCTCCGATAAAAAATGACACTAGGTACTGGATTATGGTGTCTGTAGTGTCGAAAAAATTGAGTCATATAATAACAATAAGATCACCTCTTATGGTATACAATGAATAATAATAATATTCAATAATTTTCTAAAAACTATTTATATGTTTTAGTTAAAAAATGATACATCATATCCTTTGATGATTCATTATAATCATACAGATGTAATGGACACATTTGAAATGGACTCTGGAGTTGTTGAAAAATCTGATAACCCTTTTGAAACAATATGTACTTTGGCAATTCTTGAAGCAGGATTAGCTTTTAATGTACCAATAGCTTTAGCATATCATTCAAAATTATTCTTATCGCCTGCTAATTTACAGTAAGTCAAATAAATGATTAATTATCAATAGTAACTGTGGCCTATAGATATTTTTATAAAAACAATTCTTTTAGGAATTATCTTGTTAGTGATACTGGTGTATGGTGGCCTGATCTGTCAATAGATACGAGTTTTGCGAAAGACTTAGTATGTGCCCCATCAAAAGTTGACGAACAACCCACATTTTCTGTTCGAGTGAGATAATATTTACATTTTTCAGTTATTAGATAGGTAGGTATGTTAAGTCTTGCTATATAATATACGTAATTATTTTTTAGGTGGTTTGCGAAGAAGGAGAACCAGTATTTAATCGGTCTTCAAGAACTGTGCCAAATTATACGTTAAGAGCAGTTCCACCAGTAATCATACATAATTTTCTTCCATTCGCTATAGAATTAAATTTTTCAAATTTCAAACACCATATTGAAGCTTCAGAAAAAGTTGATGTATACATGTTAAATCTTACACATAAGGTTATAAAAACTGATTTAATTGTCCCATCGTATCTTGGTATATCGTGGTCTGGTAGTTTTAATTTACGTAAAGATATAAATGAAAAAACTGTTAACATGAGTACTGAACATGACACAGATGGTGGAAACAAACATTTAAAGATTGCAATTAAAATTACCAATGAAGATTCTTGTCGTATTTTTATTCATTCACCATACTGGATAGTCAACAAGACAGGGTTACCATTACAATTAAGGGTAAACTTTATATCGTATCATATTTACTTTATTTACTTTATTTATGTGTTTTATTTTTATTTTTTAGGGTTCAAGATCTGATATTGTGTATGAATCACATTCAGAAGAGCCAATTTTATTCTCATATAAACGCTTGAAAAAGAGATATATTAAACTTAGGGCATACCACTCAAATTGGTCATCAGCATTTTCAATGGATACAATTTACTGTCCCGGACTTGTAATTTGTAAAGATAAAGAACGTCAAAAAAAATACAGGATTTTGATGAAACCTATTTTATCCCATTTATGTCCTCATTTAACTACAATTGTGACATTTTTACCAAATTTTTCTGTAATAAATAGTTCTAATAGAAGTTTAAGATTTATGGAAGATAACCAAGAAGCCGATTTATGGACAGACATTCTACAAGGACAGGTGCCTATTTCTTGAATACATTTGAATCTAATCTCAATAATAATTATTCTATAATATTAATTGTTTAATATTTGTTTTATAATAATATAATATTTATATTATTGAAGACATTACCTTTCTGGCCTGAAACGGATTCAATGAGAATGTTTGTTAAATTCCGAGATAGTAAATCAGGATCACAACATTTTTCAATTATAAAAGAACAACAAACTGTTCTTAGAATGGATAAAGGAGTAATTATAAATAATAATAATAAAATTATTAGGTATACATATAATATAAATGTATTTTTGTAGAGAGCACTTGTAGTTAAAGTAACAGGAGGTGGCGAAAATCCCTTTTTAATAAGTTTTCATAAATTCCATCAAAATGATGCTCCAGTGCGAATAGATAATATGTGTGATGATATTTTTCTGAAAATTAATCAAAAAAATTTGGGACAAGTATGTGTATGTTATTTTACATGTAATAATTGTTTATGATATATTACGTCTTAATAAATGTATAATTAATATGAAGGTAACAGTACTTAATCCAAATAAATCTGTATTATATACTTGGGATGATCCAACCGAAGAACGTGTACTATATTGGAACGTATATAGCAAGAAATCTAAAGGTTTTGTAGCAAAATATGAAAAGGAAGGATTTGGACAAGAAAGAATAAGCTTTTGTCAAATAAAACCACCAGAAGCTGCAAACAATAACTTGAATTTAATGAAATTAATAACAAGTCAAACTCTAGAACCTAGCGATACTAGTAGTGCTGAGGATTCAGATTCTGATGTACCACATTCTAAAGTAATTTTTTTTCTATATTTTTCTATCTTAATACTTCAATTAATAAATATCAATGCTTTGATTTAGCTAACAAAAACCAAAAAGGCTAAGGTAGTGATATATTGGGTAAGTTATGTAGACGTTGAAGGTCAAAGAGTATTACTTTTTACACAAGATGAAAAAACTGCATCGATAGCGCACAAAAATATTGAAAATAATATATCTAGTATCGATTTGATATTTTCGATAAAAGGATTCGGGTTATCTCTAGTACGTTAATAGCATAATATTTAGTACTTTTTTTTTATAGATGTTGTATTTCAGAGTACTTCTCGAGGTGTTCACATGGAGGAAATTGCCTATGTTAGTTTAACAGACTCAGCTTCCGAATGGACGGTAAAAGTTGGAAATATTTGGAAGCCTTTTACTGTTGAACTCGCATGTTGGTTAGAAGACATGTGGGCAAACGATAGTAAAAAAGCACATTTAAAAGATTATATTCACGTGAGAAAAATATTAGGCATATTTCCACTCGTTCTTTTTATAAAAATTATTTATTATAAAGGTGGATTTTGATAAAATGCAAATGATAAGACCATTTTTTGGTCAACTCCGACGTTCATACAATCCTGCAATATGGAGTCGATGTAGGATGACTTCAAATAATACTTTCATGCTATTTAAAGTTCATAGAATACAAGTAAAATTAAAATTAATTAGTTTTAAAATAAATTTAATAAATGTTGTTATACATTAATAGACTAAATAATTATTTGACTATTTTAACTATTATAAAAATTAATTTTTCATATTAACAAATTTGATTGAAAACTTATTATAATTAAATATTAATAATTATAATACCTTGTATTTATATTGTATATACTTCTTCAATATAGTTGGACAATCAGTTATCGGATTGTACATTTAAAACGGCATTCTATCCGACGCCTTCATGTAAGACATCTCGTTGTTTAAAATCATTTTTGGAAATTGCGTATTCTAAAACCTCTGTTTCAAATCATTACGACGTTTACAAGTGTGTTAAACGTTATTCATTTGTTACAAATAACACAATTATATCCATATTTCCATTACATTTTAGGTATTTTAATATAAGTTTACAAGATTTTACTGTACAACTAGATAGAACATTCGTGGTTAGTATGCATAAAACCTTATCACCGTTCCTTGCAGTTTTTGATTGCCCATTAGATGCAAGGTTCAGACAAGACGTAAGTTCACTCCATGCAGCTAATATACCACCGGTAAGCAACTTTAATTAATTAAATTTTACCTTATAGTAATATTATACTATTACATATTTTAGGGGAAAAAATCTGGAAAAGTGTTTGTTGAATATTTTCATTGTTCCCCGTTTAATGCACAACTAAGTTTTTCGGCTAAAGTACCTGAACTCAGCCCATTGAAAAGCTCCAGTAGTTTTGCAACAGATGCTCTTCTTTACGTACTCGATGGCCATTCGAATCGTTTAAGTGACATAAAAGCAATAAATCTTAAGTACGATTATGGTATTATTATTATATTAATATTGTTATAATGGTATTAATACTTTATATATATATTTTAGTGTACATAGTTTAACTCGAAAAGGACTCTATAAAGAATCATTCAACTCAATGTTTAGTTATGGATGGAAGTACTATGCACGTCAGTTATTAAAACAAGGTCATGTTTCTATTTTTAATTTGGATGTATTGGAAAATATTTATGAAATGGATGAAATACAAGTAGAAAAAATTAACTTTGAGGTAAGCAGAATAATTATGTTTTATATAAAATATTATATAAAATAATTAATAAATAAATATTATATAATGATATGTTTTCCTTTATAATATAGTATTTCAACCGTATAATTCTACGTTTATTTTCACAGGAATACCTAGGGCCTTTGGGCTATGACGTACAAGGATCCTTTACACCTATTGAATGTGAAGAAAAATGGAATTTTGAGGAATCATTGCCTGAACGAGTGATTTCTGTTCACAAAGGGACGGAAATGTCTGTATTGTTATCTATGTCTGGCGCAATACAAAGACCTCATATTGGTGAGTGGTATTATATTTTCATATATTACATCATGATAACGTATATAATATAGACGCATAATGTAAACATTTAATATCAAGGTGGAGAAGATGATAGTGCCGCAGAATCATTCTTTAGAGGTCCCGGTCGGAACTTACTGGCAGTTTTGTCAAAATCAAATGTATCCGACAAGGTGTCAATGGCTTATGATGGAGTAAAAAGGTGTTGTGAATTTAAAATTATTTTATGTATTTATTTACATATTTTGTATGCTTTTAGGGTTATAGAGTCGGGTGAAGAAGTAGTAATGCGAACAAGAATTCCAAGATATGTTAATCCAATGGTTTGTACAAAAAAATATTATCATTTACTAAGTATATGTTTAAAAGTTACTTAAATAATTGTTAACATATATTTTCAGGGAATGAAAAGCTATTCTCCGTATGAAGCGGTTGGTCTGCATTTATTTAAAATTTTGAGCCGAACACTATCAAATGATGGTTATTGGGCACATGTGAGTTTCCTTCCAGAGGGTAAAAAAATCTTACTTATTACGCTTAGGTATGTATATATGAAATTGAATAATATGGAAAAAAAAATGGTTACTAATTTTAAAATGAATGTAGACGAGTAATTTTAGCAGAAAAATACCGTACTAAAGGACCGTGGGAAATCGAATGGAGTATTTACGTAGATAATATCATTGACGTACCAAAAATCGAAGAGAATAAATTAATTTTTAAAGTCCGACAGGTGAGTACCTGGTTAGGTATTATAAATATGCGTGAAATTATTTTCAAACTATAATTATATTGTAAATTTGTGTAGGACGAACATCATTCGAGTTATTTCTTCCGAGGAGATGAAAAATGTATTGAGTACGACGACAAAACAACATTGAAATGGATTAAAAGTAAAATTCAACAAGTTATGGTTTTAGGATATGAGGATAAGCCCCTTAAATAAAAAAACGTATACCTATACGAATAATGTTATTATATATAGTTTAGAGTTACCTTATATTATACGGGAATCTTAAGGATCGTCCGTTCTTATTACCGTTGAATAATAGCAAAATCAATATACTCATATAATATATTATATATATATATATATATCGTGAATTATCCAAAATAGTATATTATACTTCTATATTGTTTTTGACGTTTTCTATATTATACCCGGTCGACTAAAAATATAATCCCATGTACCTATAATTACAATTTGAAAATCGATAATAATTAAATATATTTATTATATACGTTTGTAATGTTTACTTGTTCAGATTTGATGGACTGTTATATAAATTATATGTATGGATTTAGTATAATATTATTGTAACTATAATTGTGTTGACTGCCGAAGTTGGTATTGGTTGAGAATCTATACTTGATCCCATATAGTATAACTTATTATACTCGAGCCAAAAATTACTTTTAATAGTCTGACCAATTTTCAGATGGTTGTTATACTATGTTATACTTGTTTGGAAAATAAATATTACATATAATATATAATATAATAAACTATACATTATATTCTTCTCCATTTGGTAACGTTATTGTAATTCCTCAATCTATTAATTTTATACTATCATATTATATGACTTGATTAATCAATTATTTATGACGCGTACAGTAAGTATTAGTTAACGTGTATATTATTATTAGTATATCGCATGGCAAAACAACTTTCGCCGAGGTTGGAACTTTTTTCGGTTTTGGCAAGAACAGGTTTTTAAATATAATCTAAAAGGTTGGTATTGGGTTCCTTTAGATGTCCATCAAACAATTGCAACGTTAGATTTTAATTCCGGTACTTTAATTTTAGTGTTATAAATTATAACTGGTTCTTTGCAATTCGATTTCAAAGTTTTACCGACGGAGAGACTTTTCCATAGTGACGGCGTTCTGTATAGGTAATCTCACTACACCGGTGTGTTGCTGTACTCCATGGCGTATTAATAATTTTCCCAAATCTATATATTTATATTATATTTTCGTACACATACCTATTATAATAATTTGATCGATTGAAAATGATTTCATTGATGTAACGATATATTCGTGTTTCGGTCAATCACAAACGATTGACCACCGAGAGGAGTCATATTATTTCATCAGCCGGTTAACATCATACCTATTTATAACAGATTTAAATTCTAGGTTTCTAAACATACGTTATATCCCCGTCGTGTCCGTCCGTTCGACTGTATTACTAGTGCATAGTTACAACTGTTGATTTGGTTACCAGGGAGACGGATATTATTATTCGTTATAATATGCGGTTTTTATCGCGTGCTTACCAGGGACATATTGTCGATTTGGTTACTACAGGGTGAAAGATGTTTATATTCGTTTTGTTGTAAAACGTTTTTATAGATTTCGTTACGGGATACACGCTTGGAAACCGGGAATTTAGCACGGTAGCAGAGCGTGGACTATCCAAACTTATATTATTTACGTACAGCACGTTATTATATTCTTATCAGTATATATATAGTTATCTCGTACAGTAAACGAATATAATATCATTCAGACGACTAACGAAAACAATATTGTTTCCGGTCGACGACGTGCCGTATTGTTTTTCGTTTTCCGCTCGACTCGATGTAGTGATATCTAGCCGGTTCCTCCCCACGCCCCGCTCCGCCCAACACGAAAACGATTCCGATACGATAATCATCGTATATCATAATATTACTACATCGCTACGACAACACAACGACGCGCTCTCTACCCGTCGTCGGGTCGTCCGGCCGCACGCGTTGAAGATCCGCCGTCGTTTTCGTCGTCGTCGCCGCCGCCCCGTCCGCCGCCGCGTCAGCGGATGCCGGGGCGTATTTTTCGGAATCGATGCACTCGCGATTGGTTGGGCGTGAAGCGTTCTGCTTCGGTGCAATGTGACCCGCGCGCGCGGCGGCGGCGGCGGCACTGCCGGCGGGCGCGATAGGGACGCGGCTGACGGGCTGACGGGTGCGGTGAGAGAGAGAGAGAGAGAGAGAGAGAGTGTGAGAGACGACGACGACGACGACGACGACGACGACGGGTGCCGAAAATCAATGAGCCCCCTGACCTGCCGGCGGGACGGTTTGCTCGCGTACAGCTTCCACAGTCCCGGACCAGCGGCCGCCGTATATGCACGACGTTTCGGGCGCACGACAGTCGTCGATACACATACATACAGTGTTCTCGCGCGTATATATATTTCTATACATGCGTACATAACCGATGTGCCCTTTTGCCAAACATAAACAGCACAGGTACACATATATAGAGTCGTTATAATAACGTGTGTATATAAAATAATGATAAAATATATTGTATTGTACACATGTATATATATATATATATATTATCACTCAATTTATATATATATATATATATATATATGTATATACACATGAGTGTATAACACGTTTCGTATTTATAATAATATGATTAAGTATATATATTATATATTGTTTTTTTTTTTAAACCGTATTATCACTATGTATTTATCATTATTATTATTATTATTATTATTATTATTATTATTATTATTGATAGTGTCTCTATAACGATAGGACCGAGACGAAAACGTTTTTTTCATACATTACGTACCTATAGTATTTTTTTTTTGTTGACACTGAAACGCATGTTAGAAATCAGTTTTGAAACCCGTTTGTTGTTTTTATTCGTTCGTTTATTTCTTTATACGTTTATATATATATATATATATACAACAGCAGCAGTACACCGTATAATCTCGTCGTATAATAATAATATATTATTATACGTGTGCGTATCTCGTGCAGAGAGCATGTCGCGCTACAAATTCCCAGATATCCCATCGTTATCTGGTATCGCGGCTTACGTATATATTTCGCGCCATAATCGTATACCACATATATATGTATATATATATGACGTGTATGGGTAATAAACAAAACTCGAAAATATAAACGATTTTCAAAACGTTATTTGACTTATTGATATATATATATATAGGTATGTGTACACGCGTTCACGTGTCCCTATCGGTATGTGTTCAGTGCTATATATATATATAATGTTATATACTTCGTTTATCTATATATCATATAATGATATATGCATATAATATGATATATACGTATGCATATGGAGATTATGAAATGCGTGAATCGATTTAGAATTTAGATAACACTCTCGCGTTGCGCTCGATCTGCACTATCAATATCGCGTGTATTATCGGGGCACGGCTTCGCGGTTTTATTACCATTATTTATATCTCGATCACCTGTTGTGCTAGGGGTTACCTCAGAAACCACGTCGGAATCCGATATGCATACTGTATCGGTCTGTACGTTAGTTAATCAATCTATTATAGCATTCACGGAACCTATATTTAATTTAATGCCGGCTCACACAATCGACTTTATCGATCCGACACAAATGTACCACTGAGCCGATTTTGGATAATAGACAATAGTAATATTTGAGTAGTCCCTGGAACTTGGGTGTACTTGATAATTATTATATTGGATTTCTTATGCCGGGTTACATAAACGGCCAATAACTGGTTACCGAAAATCGATAACGACTACAGATTATCGGTTCAACAAACATTTTCGAGGTTGCACAAACAACTCTATTAATTTCAAAAATTAATATTTGCTACTACCTATCATTTTGACAACTTGTTAGTCCGATTTCGTTACAACAAATGATTTAAGAACTTCTATAACTTTATTGGCTTGTGTTAGGTTCTCTTATGTCTGATAATAGTTGTTGATAGTAATGTATATATGTATTCTATATAATATATAGAACGTTTATGCAACAGTCTATTACTTTATGGACTCTATAAAGATATTTATCTACTTGTTTGTTAAACCGATAATATATACCTTTTTGAACAGTTTATATGGGTCTTTTTAGCGACCTGGCATTAGTTATAAATATAATAAAGTAGTTTCTGTCTATGGAGTACTACGTATTTTTCCAATCTGTAACAATGTATCCACAAATCAAGAATAATTCATTTAATTTTTCTAAAAATTCAGTGTGTTTATAGAACTTTGTGCAATAGTTTATTACTTTATAAGATCGATAATGATATTTATACATTTTTAGATTCTGAGCGGAGCGAGGAAGCTATAGTGGTTTTACAATGATGTTTATTTTTTTTTTCTGTAAACACTTTTTCTACCACAAGGCGTGTTCCTATCTTTAAAGCTTATCCGGTTCTCAGTAGCAAATTGAATTTAGTTGGTACTATAAAAAATGTTATTTTTCGATTTTGTTAATATTTTTTCAATACGTATTAAGAAAAACTAACAAAAAATGATGAAAAAGTGGCAAAAATATGATTTTGTCAAATCGAGATTTTTCATTTCTTCGTAATTTCGAAAATAATGACTGTAAAATTTTGAAATTTAGTTCGAATATTTAATTTAATAATATGATTACGTTGATTGATTTTTTTGTAATTTTAGGCTATTTATAGACATTTTAGATTTCAAGGTTTTTTTTAATTCCTAAGAGGGGGTAATTTTGGATTTTAAGACCTGTACATTTTACTTGATGTTAAATATACATCATATAAATTTAATTTAAAAAAATCTCGAAAATCCGTAGTCACGATTTTTTTTCTTTAGTCATTTAAATTTTTTCCACAAAATTATCAACTTGGAGGCATTTAAGTCCAAATAGTTGGTAAAAAGAGATTTTAAGACCTGAAAAAATTAATATAAGTTATGCATTACTTTAACTAAATTTGAAAAATCGACGGGAAAAAGTATTTTAGATTCTGAACGGAGCGAGTGGTTTTACAATAATGTTTATATTTTAACTCTTTAACTTTAACCTTTTGGTAAGAGTTACCTATGTATACTACACGGAAGTTACGCTCAGAATCGTATTAATTTATCATTGCTTTCAAATGCAATACATCCACCAAGAGTATCCTGTTCAATAAGCGAAGTACATCCACCCCTACTGACATCCAACGAGCGAAATGCTTCAACCCCCTACTAAGGTTTTTTTTTATTATACATAAATTTTGTTGAATTGTTTTTATATTAAGGGTAGTTTTTGCAACCCAAAAAGTACTATAATTGATAATATATACAGCTGTGGTAAAACACAACACGTGGTTTCGGTACTCTGCCTGTTTAAGACTGATACTGTATAAAAAATGGAATACTTTAAACAATAAAAAAATCAGTTATCTGCACTATACTCGTATTATGAAATTAAAATAATCAATTATAGGATAAAATCGAAAAAAAATCGACATCATATCAAAGCTCAACTTGTATTTAACATATATTTATTTTTGAATACATCTATTTTTAAGATTTCATAGCACTCTTGGATATGGATGATCTATATAAATTGTATATTAGCTTAGTGCTGGTATTATACCATTAGAACGGAATGTACCGACGCACGTGAATAAAACATCTACGCAACTATATAATATCGATTCGCGAAGCTTTCGGAGCTTCGAGTTTTCTCGTGACAATATAAAATTATAAAATGAGATTTAAATTTAACGATCAACACATTGCAATGATTTTATAATTTTAAATTGATCGAAAACATTTAATATATCGGTATATATATGGTTTGCAAATTATATAATAATGATACGGGTATAGGTATTTAGTTGAAACTGCGGGGTTGGTTATACTGTGATAAACGTATTATTCAGACAATTTCGAAATCAGCAATTTTTTTAAAAAAGTACACTTGTCAATAACTATAATTTTCAATGCTTTTTTTTTTTTCTTTGTATGGGCTTCAATATATTTATTTACAAATTCGAATACCAACTAAATAGCAAACAATTATTATTAAAATATGAGTGGCTTACAGAAAACCAAAAAGATATATAAATTGATAAAAATATAAACTATCATTAATACTAATTATATAAATACTCTCCTACTCAATTTGAAAATACCTAGATAGAGTACATATTTTGGTTCGAAGTCTACGAATTTTGAAATACTATATTTAGTATAGAAACAGGATATGCCTACCATAACTACATGGACATTGTTCAGTTTACTAGATATACGAATATTTATATATATAATTCTGAAAGTTTGTATGTTTGTTTGTTTGTCGACTTAATAGAAATCCTTACGATCGATAACAAATTTTCATGTGTTCTCCGTTCTCCGTGGCAGGTTTTAGTAACATTGTGAAAAAAGTCAATATAATCAATATAATCGAAAATATTGGCAGTTCATAAAAATAAATAAATCTGTACATTATTTCTATTGTGATATATATAAATATGAGAGGTGAAAATAGAAATAATATAAATTAAAAGTCTTATATTATCTTATTTTCCAAACTCTAACATGCTCGGGTGTACACCTTCACATTATAAGGGAGTCGAAGATGGTTCTTGGTAGTGACGACAAGCAAAGGAACCAAATTATTGGACGGGTTTGGTAATTATGACCGACTCGCACCAGATACCTGCAGATGCCATCAGCGACAAAAATCTCGTTGGCTACCCCATTTGTTACCTGGGAGTTGAACCCGGGATCTCGTGTGCTGAAACTCTCGTTTCGATCATAAGACCACAATCGATCCCCGGAACTATAAATAATACAATTAAAAAATATTTACAATTTTTGGTTTCGAGAGTAATTTTGAAATACGTTTTAACTATAAAAAAAATAATAATAAAAATAAATAATTATGTTCCGGGTATACTGACTAGTATTATTTATACATATAGATATATTATTACTTACGAATTAATTTTTAAAACGTGCATCTGTGGAGATGCTTTGACTTTTTTCTCTTTTCAATAATCGTATATCATTTCGATGGATTGATTTAAAATTTAAACATTAATAAACCAACCGTTAAGTTGGTTTATCTAAATTATTTGGTAGCATTTTTTATAAAATTATATATACGATATAAACACTAAAGAATATAAATAGTTTGCAACTCAAAGTGATATCCGGTAATAAAACGTAATTGTAGTTTTCAATTTATTTTTATTTAGGACCTGAAACTGCTATCAAAAACTGGGTATTATATAATGACATTTTTCAAATATTGTAACCGCCAACCTTGCGGTATCAAAGGTTACTTAGAAACCGTGGTCACCAAACGCCGGTAAACCGGTCACTTATACATACCAAATGCATTTACGGTTTCAAAGTAATTTTAATTTTCGGTGTTATTGTCTTACTGTTATCAGTAACCTATCCGGTGCCGTTGTATTATGTGACACTATTATGCCCGGTAGCGTAAAACTTTCAACAGACTGCTATCTACGTTTAACTAATTATTTTTATCTCATTTGTAAAGACTTGTTACTTTATTAAAATGAAAGCGCTGGATACAATATGTTTGACAACATTTTTAACAAACCGCCGTACACGTAACGGTTTAATCACCCAATTTCAGGTCGTAAAAATCCAACCGTTTTTTAAACTATTGATCATATCATAAATAATATTTTTTTCAATATTCATAATAATAACGTATAGGTGCCTAAATACATTAATAATTTATTATAGTTTTAATTTGCATTTTTTGTTAAATTTTTTCCCGTTTACGTCATATTTATACAATATATATATGGTATGTAGGTATATCAACGCAACAAGCCAACATAATGTATTATCGGTAAACTCATATATATATATACTTGTTTAATGCATTTGATTGTCGTCACGGGATATTCCAGTGAAATATCGCCTTTTGTAATAATTTATTTAGTTATATTATTATTGAATTCATTATGTTGTTTGATATTTAAAAGTTTTAAATATCATTCGTTTCGAATACTTTTACTGACGACACTTGGTCTACCTACCTAAAATACGACTGTGTTCATTTTTGGCATTATAATAATTGTTCACTACTTATAAACGATATTGAATTTAAATAGTGTTCGAAAATATTACTGTTTCTGCCTCCATATAATTCGACAACCCTCATACATTTCACACTTTGCATATTATTTCTTATATTTACAATTTATATAAATAGCGGTTTATCAAAAATTATTTTTCGAGTTATTTATACAAACGTTCAAAACTAACCGAAACGCCAATATATTTTTAATAATTACACCATAATTTATATAATTGTTATTAAACATAATCCTAATGTTTTTATTAAATACCTCCTGTGAACATATATTTAAAGGTCTATTGGTTTGTGCAACAGATACATGTTTAACGCGCGATTTAACAGTATGTTAGGTAGTTAAAAACTAAGCGTTAACCGACGGTCTGTTAAAAGTTCAACAGACTCAATTTTTATGCAACCGGGCATTAATATTATTTCATATTTGTATATACTTGCTTAAGTTAAAATATAAAAAAAAACCGGTATACAAATTAAATTACATTACAATTATTTAGCTTGGACAATTATGCCAAATAATAATATAATTAAAAAAAAAAAATAGGTAAATATAAACGATTTTTGTTTAACAATATCGGTTTTGATTGAATGAGCGGTGGCGTTGCAAGGATAAATAATGGTTACCGCAAGTTTTACTTTTGTTAAATTTTGCGGTTATACCGATATAACTGTTAACCCGCTTCTCGAAAATATAACTGAAAACTAACAAACGATTTCGTTTTGAAAATTTTGAAAGATTGTCGATGATTTTAAGCTCTTTTTTTGTCGAAAACTGACAAATAAATCTGAAAAAAAAAATATACATATTTATATTAAGGTATTTTGTGAACACGTGGCTGAAACACTATACCATTCAGAATTATTATGAAAAACTTGTAGTGATATTTTGTGTAACATACGATAATAAATATAATATACATACATTTGAAAAATTGTGTGAAAGGAATTTATTATAGGGATACTGCTTTACTCTTGCTCATTAATGTTTAAACGTCCTACTTGAGATTCTGAACCACTGTTTAAGCATGTTCGATTTTTTCTGAAGTATTCCATGAGGTTTTTACAACATACCTCACACGTTAACGAACGAAATTAATGTAGACAACTTCGTTCTTTTCTGTGTAGCTATCAAAGACACCCATTGTATGATGTTATAATTGATTAAATTATGAATATACCTAAGTGATAGAATTCAAATCGTTTTACATTTTACTTTTTACTTTTTTGATACACGTTCATTACACTATTTTTCTTTTTCGAAATATGTATAGGCACATAGCAGCTATTCCAGTATATTTGAGTGACAATAAAAATTGTATTTGATTTAGAATTAATTGCAATAGTGCAGGTGCCTATATAATACCATGAAAGCCTACATTTTACACTTTTCATAATTAATATACGATTACAAAGAGACGTTATAATATTGATTTTTATATTATAGTTATGCATTTAACACTAAATAGTTTATATACAGTACGCTTGTTCAATTCAATATGTTATTCTTACTATAGATGTGAATTTAATCTATATGCTTACCAGTTAGGAACCTATGTATATAAGTAAGTACAACTATTTGGAATAATTAGTTTTTAATTTGAAGTTAATAATCAATATTCCAAGTATTGTAACTAAGCTAAAATTATTTAGCTTTAGCGTTTTTTTCAATTACCCATCAAACAAGGTAATCGTCTCTTATTTTAACGTATCGTTACTCAATTATTTAAAAACAATTTTAAAATGTTTTTAATAATCAACAGTATAATAATAATTTGCTAAAAATATACAAATTTTTTTATTAATCGTGCGTTAAATAATATTAAACTATTAGTACTATAACGATGAGATATTGTCAGTTCGCTTGGTTAAACAAATAAAACGTTTACTGAACTAATTGACTCAACAGTTGGTTTATTAAAAAATATGCGTAGTATTTTTTTTATGATACGTTTTTTAAATAATACTTAATAAAAAAAAATTAAATTAACGCAAACATATAGTCTATACAAAATATAGATGTTTTTTTTATTTTATAGCATACTAAAATGGTTCAATATAATGGTGATGTTAATAGATATTTAATTTTGAAATTAGAAATATATTGCAATAAAAACATTATAGGTAATGCATACATTTGAAACCTTAAAATTTTTTCACTTCCGATTCCGATTTAATAAAAATGATGTACAAAGGTTTAGATTCCGATTTTGGTTCTTTAAAAGTATATATCATAATAATAAAATTAGGGTTCTGTTTAGAACACATTTTAAAATATGTTCTAAAATTTCACTAAATATTTACTAGAGATTAAATATTACATAAAAGTTCGGATTCTATAGAGACTTTTCAAATAATTTCAATTTCAAGTCCAGTCAATAATTGAAATTATTTTAGTGTAGTTATAATACAGACTCCAAATTTAGTTATTTTTAATTCGCTTGAAAATTAATTTTGTCGTGATATATCATGTTTAATACTATTTCTTCTTATTTTTACTAAAGGCCTTGCCTTGTCGTTCAAATCTGGTTCTCCATTCTTCTCTGTTTATAGTCAATCTTTTCATGTCTACGTACCGACTACAACTAGCTTGTATTATCAATTCTTCTATATATGCTTTCCTCGTTTTCTTTTGTGTCAATTTACCGGTCTTATATGTTAGTCATAAACAAATTGTGTCTCATTATGTGACAGAACATTTTTCCACTTTTTTCTCTTATGATACTTAAAAGAATCGTTTTTACCCTTAATTGGCTTAATCGATGTTGCTTTTTATGTCTGTCCAGCTAACTTTAAATAATCTTCTCTGCATCTACTTTTCCATTGTTTCTAATTTCTTCTTGTCTTGTTCAATAATGGCCCATATTTCGCAACCACATAATAGTACGAACCATATACTGTTTAATACTATTTGTTTACCCGAATTCACGTCGTTGTTGAATTTTAAAATTATTTTCTGACGATGAAAATATTCATAAAATATAAAATGTATACCTAAAGCACGTTTTGTGTCTATTTAAATGAATAATTTCAAGTGACGATAATACCAAATGCAATGTATATATTCTAACCGTATAGGTAACAAAGTCTGTTTAAGCCTCCTCACTATACAAAATGTGTATAATATTATAAGGCACGATGATTATTATAATATTATTTAGTTGAACATTTTGTAATAGGTAATTTATGAATAATAATTATGTTTGCATATTTGTATATACGTATATATATATATCGTATATATATCTCGTATATATATATATATACTAATGCACTAATAAATGAGTGTGAAGGAATTTTCAGGAAATTTAAATATTTGTTACATTATTATACGTGTGAAATCGTACACGGAGTTATTAGACTAGGTATGTGCTAAATATTTTAATCTCTTAATGTCGTGTCGATGGAATAATGTAAAGAAAGGGATATACATTGAGTGTGGTAAAACTTTCAACATTCAGTGCCTATATATATATATATGGCCTGATGCCTGTACGATTATATATTTCGGGATAAGTTTTTATTATAACGACAATTTTACTAGGTACTTTGTTAATATATTTCGTGATTACTTACTGTATTTTTAATACTGGGTCGTGAATATAAACGTTATTACTTGAAACTTATTTAAAATAACTATATTCGTCGTTGGTCGATTCATATTATTGCATTATTATTCAAATCGTGTAAACTAAAAAAAAAAAATTTATATGTTCTTAACATATAAATTATATTATATTGTAAATAGTATTATTTAAACAGATTGTGTAGTATTTCTACATTTTTCAAATGAAATTAAAAAAAAAAAAACAAATTTATTCCGCACAATAATTTATTTTACATTTTATTACCTATATTAAAAGTGGATTTGTAGGAGGTGACGTGGCAATCGCCCACTCCTTAGAGTTTTTTCATCATTATTGAAGGAGTATATTTCTCAATTATCCCTATTAGCTCGCCCTGCTTCCCCTTAAATGAGCATCAGATCCGCCTCCGACCTATATCTACTAATAATATTAAGAATGTAACTCAAAATTCTCGATATAAATATCTCAATATTTTGTTTCTATTTAAACTTTTGTGTTATGAGTTTCTACTAGTACTGAGCATTCCTTTGACCAATCCGTAATCTGGATAAAATGTACAATCCGGATTCTGGATTCAATCCGCCAATCTGGATTGCATAAATAATCCGGATTGAAAATCTAATCCGGATTTCAGTGAGCTATATATAGGATATACTATATATAATCAATGATAATAGTTTTTCAATAGTATGAAAACTCTAAATTAATAAAATATAGTAGTATCTAATCTTAATATAGTTTTTAAGCCTCATCCCTGTAATATAAATAATGTACATTTTATATTCTGAGCTAACTGATTAATCATAAAGTAACCATGACATTAAAATTTTTTTTTTTAACCATATTTTTATTAAAAAGTACCTATTATTGTTATAGACTTATTCGATTTTTAGTTAAAACTTCTAAAGTCTGAATACTACTCATGTTACTATCATAAAACGCGTTAGGAACTTAGGTGTATGATTGATATATCAACAATGAATCAACTGTCATAGTGTAATATGGAAATCTAAGGATAATGATTATTTTGGATTCATCAATATTAGAAATTTCGATAAGTATTTACCTAAAAATAAAAATTTAAATCTCGGTAATAATGTAAAATCATTTAAAGTAATTTAGTAGTTCACAATAATTAATCACGTTTGTTTAAAACTTTAATGAAATAAAACGTTGCCAATTAATTTAGCTGCTTATCACATTTTGTCGTGGGCAAATCAGTAATTTATAGCCAAATTAATATTAAATATATAGAAACAATTTTTAAGAGTCAAACAGAAAAAAAAAATTGAATATATTGTTCCTATATTTTTTTTGCGCCTATATACGGGGTTGAGCATATAAAAAGATAAAACGCTTATCAGCTAACGCTTAATTGTTATATATATATTATATTATAGAAAGTATATTACAGACGATATTATATATATATATATATATATCATATGATATATGATTAAAATGAATTAAGATTAAATATATGTTGTATATTTAAAATAAATTATATATATTTCGAATTTATTTGTTTTTCTTATTTTATATTCGTGAATATAAATTGATGTTAAGAGACGCCGCCGGAGTAATAATATATACGCATAATGGAAAAGTAATCGGTTGAACCGTATTTCGCCGAGACAGCCTTCACAGAGTAACTCTATATTACTCGTATACAAAGTAACGTTATGTTGAGAAAATTATTGTAAAGAAGATATATATATATTATATATAGAAAGCCGTTTTTAAATCGAATTTATATTTTACATTTTTGAAACAACATTCTTAGTAATAATAAACGGTTTTTATTTGCAGCAGCTACCTTTTTTTTTTTTCGCTTGAAACAGGACCAAGAATATAATAAAGTTTGCATTTTTTTTTTTTTCTAAAGGGTAAATTGGATAATGAGCGCGAAATTTTATACTGCTTAGTCGAATTATAATTATAAATTATAAAATATATTATAATCGAATTTTCCGAAACATTCTCATATAATAATATTATATGTACACCCTTTTCCGCGGTATAAATAAATTAAAATATTACTTCGTTTTATATTCGATTAATAATAACGCGTTGACGGTGCACTTTATAAGTCTCGTCGATAAACGATTTCCTAAGGATTTCAATGCTTGAGAAACGATAGAAACATGCCAAAAAAACGTCAATGTTTTAATGAAAAATGCATTATGGCATTTTGGACGATGCCTAATATAAAAAAAATAATAAACAAACGTTTTATACAAATTAGATTATGTGCAGGTGTGTTTAAATTTTATATATGGATATTTTTATGGATAATTTATGGTTTTTCGTGTTTCATTTTACTTACTTTTCTGTGTAATGCGGAGAAGCGATAAAAAAAGAAGTTTCAAGATTTTTTCGTCGTATATTTATTATTAGATATGGCTTTGTCCGACTACGAGAAAAATGATTACAAAATCGTTTTACACTATATTGTCGATAATAATATACATATTTTAAATATATAATTTATAGATTATACCTCGTTCTACGGACAAAACGTTTTACCATATACCTACCCTACATAGTCTCTGTTTAAACTGCATAAATCCGAACAATAAACGTTTTTCGTATCTCAGATATTAAATGATGATTAATTTTTGTTTTCCGGAAGGTGATAATGTATATAGGTGTATACATTAAATTGTATAATATATTACAAGTAATGATATTATCCTGTTAGTGGTTCCGTCTAATTTACATTTCCTCGACAAATCCCCGACTACAGCTCATTTACGATTTAATATTTAATTTTTCTCTTCCTTCCTCAATTTCCCGGGCATTTCTCTACAAAATATCCGGCACAAATAACGATTTCAAAAGTTATCGTTACCATCATATTACTATATATTAAATGATCGAAATAAATAATATCGTATTTGATATTCTTTTGGAAAATACGTCTTAATCGCATAACCTACTAATAATAACTTTGTTTTACTTTCAAACACGTTTCTAGTAGATTCTTTTTTTTCTCAAACGTATTGGCGAAAAAAAAAAAATCACTGATAAATTTATAAATGATAAATATCCTGTATTTTTTTTTGGTTCGATATTCGATCTCCCACCCTAAGATTTTCGGTATTTTTGATATGTAAACATCTATAGGTGCGCTACCTAAAGTTAAATTCCGTGGAAATTAGCTAATGTTACTGCGTTATTGTTAACATTACCTAACTTTAGGTTACAATTTTTTTTATAGTTATACTTTTTTACACTGAGAGTATACAAGATAGCCAGTAACATCAAATTGCAACGCCTCTCCACTCCGTGGGAATTTGTTATGTAAAAAAATAATTTACACTATAAAAGTGCCGGAAACCCCTCTGTTTATAGCTCTATGCCTCTATCTGCAAGCGTTTTTCTTTAAGCTTGAAAATAAATTTAAATTTTAAATTTTAAATTAAATAAGACATTATAATCGTCGATTACCGTCACGTAACCTGCGTAGGGAATTTAATTTTAAACACAAACGTGGTTAATAAAAAATAATATCGTATACCGCGGTCGTGTATTGCCAGTCGTCATCGATATAGTTAGGTAACTACCTACATAATATTACCTACTCTGCTGAAATAGAAGTATGTTAAATTCCGTAAACAAAATTGAAAAAATTTCAAAAAATTTCGGATGCAACTTATGTGGCGTGTATAGAAATTTTTCTTTTTTAAAACTATAGTGGCAAATATTTAATGCTATATTCCAGCGAATAAACGTTAAGTAAACAGACTAAAAACATATTTTAGCTTCAAAGTTTGAACTTTGTACAATATAATATCTAGTGACTAGTAAGTATTGTAGGTACTAACAATTATAAACAATATTTCAAATTTCGATTTCAGATAATACACCACACACGAAATATCGTGATTTTCTGAAATACTCGCGTATTGTGTTTCCATATTATATATCATTGCCGTAGGCCATATATTAAGGAAAATTTAACGATGTGATAAATTGATTGAAAAATAGCATTAATATACAATTTAAAAGAAATCCGTATTATTATGAATTGCAAATATAATTGTCTAAATATTATTCTATTTTTATTATGAACAAGCATAAAGCACCATCGTTTTGGTTTGGTCATTAATAATATTATAACAATTTTTGTAAAAAAAAAAAATATTAAAATTTGAGGGGAGTTGTGGCATTGGGAGCTGTGGTTCTTCCACTATATAAGTCACTAACACCGATTCTAACACAGAAATACAAAATATATAAAAATATATAATATATACTTTTAATCATGCAATCATAAATAATTAATATAGAGTTTACAAATGAGATGTCTTGTATTAAAATTAACTATAATAGCACAAATTTTCAAAAGTGATTTTTCTTTGTATTTTAAGGTATATATTTAATATTATAAATGGTTATTGAATTAGGCAGAAAAAATATTGATTGGTTTCAAAATACCGTCTGCATAGATATATAATATATATATAACTATTTGTAATGTATATTTCAAACGAAGCCATACTAAAATAACTGGGTAATATTGTTATTGAAAAAGATACGAAGCTCTCGCTTTTTTTTTTTTTGATGAACGAAAACATTACTGTAGGTGGTTAAATGTATCAATAATTTACTGCTTTAAATTGATCTAATCTAAATTTTTTCTGTAATATTAACCATAAATATATATATATATATATATATATATATATATAATGACTTGGTTTCAAATACTGTGCGAATACTGTGCGAAAAAATTAGCTTGGTATAGGTATATAAAAATAAAAATAGATTTTAACTTTTGACTTTTGAGATAATTTTAGATAATTTTCATTTGAAAAGCCGTTCTCGTTATAAATAATATATATTATATTAGCGTAGTACTCCAGTATTGATTTTAGAATCGTATAAAACAAATATTCATACATTTGATTATATTTTGTGGTTTATGATAAACGTCTTGAATTAATAATAATAAACCTATTAAATTTCACTAAAATTTAATTAAATACCTACGTTTCGCTGATTTGGAAGTTACATAATGAAAGTGTTCTATATACTTCTATCGTGCCATATATTAAATTATTGTTCAATATAGAGCATATATTTACGATTCAATAATACGTACAGTGTAATATATGAAATATAAGAACTTTTATTTATTTATTGATCTACGAACATTAAGTTTGGCTAAAAATATATGCAAAAAATAAAAATAAAAAAAAAAATATATATATATGTCGTGAAATTTGAAAAATTTTTAATAATGACGGAAGAGTCGACTTTGAAAAAAATTTGAATTAACATTTTTTATCCAAGTCGGCTACGAATATTTCGCCGTGATTTCTCTCGGCCCGTAGTACGACATGTCGCGACGACGTGTCCTTAAATTACTAAATAGATACCTATACTCGATTTTGTACGAAAAACTCGATAGAAACAAACGTACTCCGTGTTTGATGTTCTGTATTATTTTATCCGTACGCCGGCGAAAATCGAGGTGAAATAATAACATTATTACCGTGTATGCCGGGGGGACGCGACGACGGAAAGTCTGTTTTAGCCGGGCTCGTTTTTTAATAATAATTTTTTTATGACAGAGCTTTCCCAGAGTGAATACCGATTGCCGGGGGAGAGAACGCTCTGCGCGCGCGCCCGTGGCTATATGCATGCGCCTGCGGTGTACTTTTCACGAGCTACTGCATCCGGCTTACCTACGCGTAGTATATACACGGAGATATATACAATATACACATAAGTATTGCGACCGTTTTACGATTTAAAACACGTTGTCGAAAGGCCGTTTCGAGTATACGATTTCAAAGTGACGTAAAAAGTATATTCGAAACTCTTAACTGGGGTGTCCAAAAAAATAGGGCGATTATCGACAATACATAGGTACGTACAGAGCCGTGTAGCAATAGATTCGACTGCGCCGCCTCGGCGATAAACCGAATTTTCGCCCATAAATCGGGCAATAAGGAAAAAAAGTCATCGAATTTTTGGAGTTGCGCGCCTCCGTTTCTTAAAAATCTAGTTATAATAAGCAAAAAAAATAAAAAATAAATAAAGACGTCGACTTACTTCTACAAGATTTTTCCCGTCATATTTTCACCCCCCCCCCCAATCATAGACGTCTAGGGATAGATAGGGACTGAGTTTCGATTTTCGAGCCCCTTTTTCTGTTGCGCCCTTGGCCTGGGTCAGTTTCACCAAGCTCTTGCTACTACGACTCTGTATATACATATTATAAAGGTGTGTCAAAAATTCATCTCCCGAATTTTCGAAAGTCGATGGGAAAAAATCGTATGCGTCATTGAAATTGTATTTTTACGGGACCAACAAGCATTGACATTTGCATTTTAAAAAAATTATATCACTTGAATTATGTCCTTCGCGTAATATTATTATCAATATATGACCTGCAGATTTTTTTTTTATTATCACTCCTGCAATCATTTTCGATAATACGTAGGCATACAAATGATTTTTAAACGAACATTAACCCTGGAATTTCCAGATTTTTTAGTAGTTGTCCGAAGACTTCGACATTAATAGATGTTCTCGAAGGCATTGATCAGATAATTATGTATACCGTATATATTGTAATCCGAGAAAAAACGTACACACGGTAATAAGATCCGCGGTAAATACTATACGGTTGTCACCGTTATATTTACAGGGGATGTCTGAAAATGTGTATTGATATAACAAAGGATACCAAGAAATTTTGGATATCATTTTTAAAACCAGGAGAAAAAAGACTATATTGTATGATGCACTTTGATCCTGTAAAAATATATTTTGGACAACTTATACGACTTTTTTCTTATTGACATTCAAAATCCGTGGATGTTCTTTATGCACTCAAATATAAATACTGGTAATAGACAAACAATCAAAGGTGTCTGCGTGCAATTCAGATATTATACATTTTAGATTTATTATATAATTATATATAGAAAATTTAAAATTTTTTTGTAAATTTTGCATCGCCCGATCAAAATATCATAAACTTTGTTTAAAAGATGAAAATAAAAACAAGTACCTAACGAAATATTTTCCATAATGTTTTTCATACAGTTGTATAGTACAAGCCAGCGGCGTCATTAGGACCACGCAAGGTATAATTTTCTTAGGTATTCAAATTCCATATTATAGCGTAATGTAGCATCTTTAATCTTTTAACCTGTTTAGACTATTATCTGGTCTAAATTTTTATTAAATAAAAAATTATTTAGTTGTTGTTTAAAATTAAATAGTTATTCTTATGTTCATTGTCATACAATATACGAGTATGTGTATATATATATAATTTGATTTCAAAATATTTATTATTATGCTGTGTTAAAATGTTTAAGATAGTACTACAATTTTCATAATATATTTAATATAGTAAATAATATAATAAATAAATAGTGAAGTAGTCAAGAGCTGAGTATAAACTCATTTATAAAAGCAAGAAATCGGGTACCTATATTTTTTAGAATAATTTTTAATGTTTATATACAGATATTGATGTCTCGGGATTAAGCGGTACATCTTTGAAATTAGAATTCAAAACATATTTTTTGTTTTGTATGAAATATAGATGTTTTCTTATATAATTTTGAATTTTGGGAGAGTTATTCTGAATAATTTACAAACTTTTTTAAAATTTATTTGGATACTACTATTTAGGAATAATAGTAGAAAATGGAAAGAAATCAAATTTTACTACGAAAAAAAATGATGGAAATAATGTTATGAATGTTTCCGATCAAAATGTATGTATGGAAAAAACTGAAGTTCATCGTCCAAGTATTTCAAAGTTCAGTTAAGCGACCCATAAATTTCTGTGGGACAAAACAATGTAATGTTGACTATAATCATATATTATTCTATGCTATTATAGTACTAGCTAGATACTATATATGTGCGTTCGTTCAGTTTTAAAAAATTTTATTTTTTATTTTTGAGGCTCCAGCTGCTGGAGCTTCTCGTAGTTTTTGCGTGTTTTAAACTAATAAGCGAAATATTAGTTTACGTATTTCTTGATGTTCGATCACTGTTTTGAATATATCTATGAAATTATAAGCCTTTTTTTCTAGGTTACGTTAAATCGAGTTTATTTCGAATAAAATTACTTAAAAAACAAGAAACTATTTGTTTTAAATTATATTTGTATAATGTATATATATATATATATATATATACATCAAATTGTAAAATCTTATACGATTTTCCTACATAACCTATAGTGAATAGATTAATGAATATAAATAATTTGAAAACATTTTTAATTGAACTACCGGAAGTACATACTAGAATAAATCATTCTCTTTTAGTGGTTTCGTTACAGTTTAGGGGACAGATTTAGGAAAAATTTAAGGAACAACAGGAATTTCTGAAAATTTAGAGTGATTACGGATCATACACACTTACGTTCGTCTACATATAACATAATGTCAAGATATGCTTTGCTCATAATGAATTGTCTATATTGGAAATTGTCTGCTCCAAGCTCCAATGGCCTGCCTTTAATACGCCCGTTACATTCTATAATGTTTTCTAAACACTTTTCACGAAATTAAAAGTCCAAATAAGGAGTTATGGTTATCCTCGTTTTTTTCATATTCCCACAATTGAACTTCAAAATTTTATCTTTCTGTTTAATAATTGATGACGATAATGTATTTGGTGGAATAATTGAATTCATTGGCGATTTCACATTGTTTACGGTCACTTTTTTCAACTAACCGTTTTAAACGAACTTTGTCCGAAATTGAAAGGACATTATTTAATTTACGCTTCTATTTCATTTCACTATAAACGAACGAACGAACTACGAACGATACTATATACTACACAAACGCGACTACCGACGCACGAAATCAAAATCACTGTACTGCGAACGTACTGCAAAATTTTCTGTTCTTACCGGAATAAACATATATTATTCGCGTACTTTCAGTGTAGTTCGAAATGACGAAAAATTCCAGACTGCGACATATAATAAAAGAATCTACCGTGAGATGAAAAAAAAATTTCGTCTTATTATTTGATGTTTACTTATTTATTTTTATATTTTCGTTTTAAGGCGTATATAGTTATAGGCCACAAGCAATTATTATATAGGATACCTCCATAGTGATTGATTTGGGGAGGGACGCAGGGGGACGGAGCTACTCTTCATTTTTTTCACGTTTAACAGCGCTCCCCTTAATTTATTTATTTTAGGGACGTAGTGTTTGTTTTAATTTTTATTTAATATTTTTAAAAATTATAATTTTTTTTTGGAAAAATCGTGAAATTAAGAAAATAAATGTTTCTTGTCCTTATCACATATAATAAGTTTTAGATAAAAAACATGATATAAAAAGTTGAATAGTTGATCTTATTAAATCATATTGGCGTATCATATATAGGTAGGTAATAAATAATCTTCATTATCCGTGAATGGCTAAAGCCTAAAGGGATGGCGAAATCAATGCGACACCGATAAACTT
>JAIPRL010000278.1:31159-44254 GCA_025469235.1 Pemphigus obesinymphae | reverse complement strand
TCATTTAAAAGGAAAAGTGTTAAATCATTTTATAAGAGGAATGCTTAAACTATGCTATCTTGAAAATATGTAACCACCCAACAATGACGTAAAAAATTTTTGGATTTTTCTATTCTATCCATGTTATGTAATTATAATCTAAAATGTTTTTAAAATTTCCCCTGGTTAAGAAACTTTGGATAGGGGGTGTGGGGGACTACTTTTTCTTTAACGATATGTCCCGGAACGCAGATTTTTTAACTAAGCTCAGAGTCCGCCCTTATTTTTTTTGTCCAATTCAACCACTGGATACCTCACTGTCGAATACGCCTGTATGTGTATATTATCGACATATATATATATATACCAATCTTATATATGTATAAAATAACATGATAATATTCGTTACACAAATGGTGGGATGGAGGGGAGGGGAGGTGGATGACATCGGTATAAATAAGGCGATTTTCACATATCTCGCGACACGCGGCGGATTTAACTCACGTGCAGCACGCATTATATGTGCGTATATATATATTATATAGCTATATATAGGTATCAATATACTGTTTGGGGAAAACGCTGTTTGCAGATACTATCCCGGGACGGTGTATAATATGCGTGCGCGTATCATATATATATACACACGTAAACGGGTAAACGGCGTTAAAGGGTTTTTATTCGTTTTACTGTAATAATAATAATAACAATAATAATAATACTCGTTCGGTGGCGCGTGATGACGACGAGCGTGGGAGCTGCTAAGTTTTATAGTTTTTAAACGCCGTCGTGTATACTTATATATATATATATATATATATGTATACGACTTACCTACCTATATATATCATATTGTACGTCGGCGTTATTTAGAGCTGAAAGTACTGTGTATGAAACACTTACATTTTGTAATACCCAACGCCAAATATACTGCAGCCACTGCAAATGCAACCGCAAACCTGCACTACACCGGTCGGAATATGAAATCTCCCGAAAAATGTCGTCGGTTCGGTGAGAATTTCGGTGCTCGGCATTTTCAAATTGGGATGAGCTGCCGGGGGGGGGGGGGTCACGTACGTATGCCTATACAATCCATCGGAAAATAAGGAAAATAACACTACCCGACTTGAGAACGCCACTGATTTGGTCAAAGATTTAGTTTTTCGACTGTATATAATATATATATATAGGTACCTATATATACAGATTAAGCGTTATTTCGGCAATCCTCTAAATACACATAAACATATATACGAGGTTGCAGGGCAAGATATCGAGAAAAAAGTATCACGATACATTCATTTTGGATATCTTGATACAATATAGATAGGTATATATGATAAATTTCATTTGTAGAAAAGATACAAGATACAAGTACCAAAGATATATAAAAGATACGAGATACTCTAAAAATTATAATTATACAAATGTTTAATATAAATGTATATACACTATACAGGTATCAAAATAGTTTATAGGAGAGTTAAATAAACTTAAATACATATTATTTGATTGCAATTAATTATATTCAAAACATTACCTATTACATAAAAATATTTTTTTGAAATACTATAAAATAATAACAATAATAGGTATCTAATATTTTAAATTATCATGTTTTATAATATTTCAATCATAGGTGCTCAAGTATATATTTTGATATATACTTCTATGAAATTATGTTATAAACCGACCGAAACATATCAAAACAAATCGGAAAAAATATTTAATCATTTCATGGGATAACGGTGTATGTAGCTAACAAAATTCGAGCATGAAAACCTAAAAAAATATAAATCGCAAGTTGACGACAACATTAACCATCAATAACTATCAAAATTATCGTTTAATATGAGTCAGAAGGAAAATGAAGGATCTACTGCAACAACCAGACAACTCTATTTTCATTAATTTTTCAAGATATAGTAAAAACTATTTAAAAAAATAAATAAAATATTTTAGAATAATGTTGTTTATAAAATAGTTATTTTATCATATGGAATAAAATAATAACCTTTAAAATGTTTCCATCATACATAAAAATAATTCCAACGTCAATGGCCCACCGGAGTTGTCTGGTTGTTGCCCATAATAGCTCATATTATTTAAAAGTACTTCAGAGTTGTTGCAGTGAATTCAAAAATATTGAAAATCATTTTTACTCATAACTCGAATACTAAATACTGGGGTAGTACGGTTGTTGCACCCACTTGTATATAACATTTTTTTCTTTATGATATTAGTATAAAAAATGGAGTTGTCTGGTTGTTGCATCCAAATTTTTTAAAAATGTGATTACCGTAAAATATATACCTATACCTATATTGTATATAATTTGATTTCTTTATCTCGTATCTTTTCGCATCAAAAAATACACGATACCGGAAAAATATTGTATCGTATTATGACACAAGATACAAGATACTGCCCAATCCCCGTACATATTATATGCATGCGTACTATACATAATGATTATTATTATTGTTGTCGATTGATAATCAAGTGACGACGTGCGTGTTGTTTTTTTTTTTTTTTTCGGATAGGAAAGAAATCACGTAGCCGGTGGCGGTGGCCGCGGCGGTGTTGCGAGGGTATGGACGGCAACGGGCACGCGCACTGCTATAGTGGCCGGCCGCAGCAATAGCGTGGACGACATGGAGACGCGAATGGCCGCGTAATGAACGCGCTCGCGGCTCGTGCGGCGCTGTCGGCATTGCACACCGCGTCGACGTCATCGTCCAGAGCGGCGGCGGCGGCGGCAGGCACCAATGCGTGGACAACGGTGGCGTCGGCGGCGGCGGCGGCGGCTGCGGCGGCGGCAGCGTCCGCGAACACTACTACGGCCGCCGGGGCCGCGCCGATGGACGGCGGCGACGCCCTCATGCCCAGGTTCACGCTGTCCCAGACCGTGTTCATCGCGCTCATGTCCGGCATGCTCAGCTTCATCACCGTGTCCGGCAACATAATGGTCATGGTGTCGTTCAAAATCGACAAGCAGCTGCAGAACATCAGCAACTACTTTCTGTTCAGCCTGGCGCTGGCCGACTTCATCATCGGTCTCATATCCATGCCGCTGTTCACCGTATACACCATACTCGGCTACTGGCCGTTCGGGCGGCACGTGTGCGACGGCTGGCTGGCGCTCGACTACCTGGCCAGCAACGCGTCCGTGCTCAACCTGCTGTTGATCAGCTTCGACCGGTATTTCTCGGTCACCAGGCCGCTGACGTACAGGGCCAAGCGGACCAAAGGCAAAGCGCTACTGTTCATATGTAAGTACCTATATACGCGCAATAACAATGTATTATTGTTCGCAAAAGTATCAAAAATAAACCGTACACTTAAGATGGGCAATATGGGCATATTTAACCTTTTCACTGCTATGGACGCGTCCATTCACTAATGAAATCAGCAAAAATCGTCATCTGCAACAATGCAATAACGTCATTCGATAGTAAATTTACAGCAGGATAGGATGATACAAACAAAAAAAAAAAAAATAAAATTCGGACCAATATCGAAGAAGATATAAGTATAATCAATTTTGTATCAGGGTGCCTAAAATGTGATAACATGATAGCCGGATATTTTTTTTTTTTTTGTTCGTTCATTGGGTTTTTTTTTAAGTTTAAATTTATTGGTGTTTTTATAACGTATTATATTTAAATAAATAATTATTTTTTAGTAGGTAGGTACAACAATAAAATGTTATTAATTTAATATTCATCGCTTATATGTCTACTTATGTTCATTCATCTCAGTCTTCCAAGTCTTTTTCTCTCTTTAAAAACCTTTTTATTATTGTATATTTTATTTCGTACAGATTGTATATGTTATTTACAAAAAAAAAAAATTAAAAAAAATTTGGGAACTAATTGCCAACTTGTATCCTTAATATTTCCTTCAATGATGACTCAAAATGAGAAAAAAAAACTGGTAACATTTTATTTAGTGTCCTTGAACAAGATCCAATCACCAAAAATTTGTCGAAAAATATGCATTTTGGCCAGTACAGCAGCGTACACTAAAAAAAAAACCGATCAGCAGTGAAAGGGTTAAGGAAATGTCAACGCAAACAAATTTCAATGAAAAAATCATATTAGAATTTCTCATTTTTAACAACTTACAAATATCGTAGAAAGATGAACTAAAAAACAAATTATAGACAACAACATTATCTAATAGTGCCCTACGTAGCCTTTTTTCGATGTTTATTTTTTTTCAAAAGTTATATTTATTTAGAAAAATCAAAAATGTTAGTTTTTTAATCACTCTAAAAACGTGTTTAAATGCACAATGCACATATTACAAAAACGGCTACGTAGGGCCCTAGATAATGTTGTTCTTAATCATTTATTTCTTGTATAATATTTCTACGATATTTTTAAGTTGTCATAAATGAAAACAACATTTTCCAATAATTGTCAGATTTTCATTTTTCTTAAAAGTATCAATAATTTGCCTATATAGAACCCCTTAAAAATGGCCGCTCCGACTTCTTATGAGGACGCCACACCGAACATTTTTCAATGTAAAAATTGTATTTTTTTTAACAACTTATAAACATATTAGAAATACAAAATAAAAAAAAATTATATCTAATAATATTATTATCTAGAGACTCTCAGGAACCAATCTTTGAGATATGAATTTTTACTCGTTTTATGAGTTGTTAAAATATCGATTTTTTTTTAACAACTTATAAAATGTGTCAAAATACATACTTATATCAAAAATCGGCTTCATCAGTCGCTAGAGAAGTTTGTTGTTTATATTTTATATTTTATTTCATCTTTCTAAGATATTCTCAAGTTGATAAAAATGAAAAATGAGTGAACACGGTATTTTAACAAATATCGTGATTACACGACAATTAAAGTTGTACTGACACAGGTCTATTTTTAAATGACTTTTAAAATATATTAAGGAGCTTCTTAAGGAGCTGCAATATCTGCGATTTTTAAGGGATTCTGTATAGGCAATTTTTAAGAAATATTATGTAAAATAAAAACCTAACAATTTAGAAATATTTAAGTACATTTTAAATTAATCTAAAAATAGTCCCGTACCCGTATCATTTTTTAGTGTTGTATAATCACGAAATTTCTGCCTAAGACCAATAAGCGTGATGAAATTGTGGAGCTTTGGAAAGTCGAATTTACAATCTGTATACAGATTTTAATATGCCGGCCTGTCTTTTAAGGATCGATCGAGACGTTTCTCTTTATTATTACAAATTAAAATATAATCAATGTTTGAAAATTGCGATTTTTAATGATAAATAACATAATTAAAATAATAAATAAAAATAAACGCCTCGATAGTTCCCTAGAAGACAAACTGATGAATTCAAAACAATTATCAGAAATTGGAATTCAACTTTTTAAAGTCCCACAGTTTTGTCACCTTTTTAGGTCCACTTTTTGTTGGTAATGCGCCCCCTTAAGTATGAAATATGGCCTATAGGGAGATGGAATATAACTTATAATGGTAATAAACAGTAATTACTGTTGTATTGGTACTATTATTGATTATAAATTGTAATTCATAATCAATGGTACTAAGTAATTGAGAATTCGAAACATCACCGTTTCCGAGTTATGGAAAAATGTTCAATGGTTCAATATTACCCGAATCGCTATAACTCGGAAACGGCGAGGTTACTTTAAACTAAAAGGTTAAATTTAAACGTTGGTTACGAATAATTACAAATTAAAATAATACAAACAATTTGAGAGCGTTTACGTTTGGGTGAAGAGCCTACTTCACGCACGTGAATACAATGATCCAAAAAATCGTAAATAGACTATGAAACTAAAAGACATTTTTAGTACACAATATCACAATGAATGAACACATTATTTCTTTTTCTTTTTGTATTATGGGTCAATCCCAAATTACAAACAATTTTATAACAATTTAAATTATAAATACATACAAATTACAAATAAATATAAACATTTTGAAAAATATAGTTTCTCATTAATAATCATTCTAAAAAACGGCAGATCTGGAATAATTTGTGGTGCACAAAAGAATAAAATAAAGAGAGTGTAAATGAGTAGCTTAAGAAGAAATTTTGAAATAAATGCCAGATAGTATTGAAAGGGGCGTCAAAATTACTTTGAATTCATTTCTGTATTGAAGAAAATTAAATGATATCTTCTGTCAGCAAGGGAAGTAAAATCAAAACTACTAATCACGTAATAATGGGGAGGATATTTACAATAAAAATGATGGAAAACTATAAAACAGTTATTATATTCTCTCGATCAGACCACTTATCACAATAGCTATGTAAAGATCGTAGATTACCGAACCATACACTAATACTCGTGTATTATTATACTTTATTTTTGATAGAGCTGGTACCTTCAAAATGTTCACATAAAAAAATACTTATAAATTATACTACTTAATCACTTTTATATGAATTGATTTTAAAATGTTTAATTGATATAATAAACATAGTTATATATTATAATTATATTCATCGATCTCATAATTTAGCCGTGATAATAATAATTGAATATATATATTTTTTTAGTTTTCTAATCTATCAATAGTCAATACTATCAACTTTTTTACACCCATACATGGTTGGTAACTATGTTTTTAATCTATAAAACTAAAGCAATATTAGTAAATTAGCCGAGTATCTACGTAGTCTAAATGTCCTAATAAAAATAAACTCTAAATGAAAAGAAAATGGCCACAATGCTCTCTCTTAAATCTGACACTACATTATATTATATAATATATATGTACTATATACTAAAAGTTATTTCTTTATTCTTTCTATAACTATACGTGCTATTCAAAGATTAGAGAAATTCATAAGAATTAACAAAATATATACCATATCATATTTTATGGGTAGCAAATATTTTAAATATTTGGAGTGATATTAAAACTTTGGAATCTATATAGCAATATAGAGAATATAATACCATTGTAAGATATACAAATATATCTTTTTGTCAAAGATTCTTTAACTATCTCGGTCGTATTAATTGTTTGGATTCAATGAAATATAATAAGTATTACAATTGTATACATTGTTTGTAATTAACTCTACATCTCTAGCACAAGCTTACATTAAAGGTGAGAGATAAATCAAAAATTGTATGTAAATAATTTGCATATATGTTTTAATTAATTAAATTTTTTTAATAAAAAAAAGGGAATAAGTAGGAGGTGGAAGCACTTTGCCAGATGGATAGGATACTGGTAGTGAATATAAAAAATTTGAAAGCAATGATAAATTATTTCATTCGATAAAACGGTTTTAAGGGGAGCTTCGGTATGATATACATAATTATGATTATTTTGCTGTCAAAAAACTTCTTTTTAATATAATAACGTACATATTATAATAGTAAAATATATACAATGTAAAAAAAAAAAAATGTGATTAACGATTTTCGAGATTTTTTTAATAAAATTAGAGCAACGTATATGTTATCACTGTCAGTTTAGTACTAAATTACATATTAGGTGTACATTTCTAGATTTAAGAATCATTATTTTAGAAACGACAAAATTCGATTTATACGAATTGTGTTTTTATGTCACTTTTCGGTAATTTTTCCTTAAGCGCTTATCGAAAATTCCCTCTTCAAAGTATCATTCTGATCAGATTACTGAAATTACTCAAATCCTGATCAAATTACAAATAATGGGTACACACGGAACAATTGGATCAAGTCTTCTGGTCAAAAAGTTGTTTCCAAAAAAGAAGCAAGAAGGAAAAAAGTAGAAATAAAGATCATTATAAAATCACTAGCTCTTTGCCTCCGCTTAAAAAAAAAAATAGTGATTAACACAACAACATGCGATATTCGAATATTGCAATTTGCAACGAACAAACATATAAATAGTGAATCAAAATGATACTTATAGGACACATTATTAAATGAATGTTGAGTAAATTATATATTATTCGTATAGATATCACACAAGAAATAATTATAATATGTAGTGAGTATTTTTTAAGAATAAACGATAGATTTCTTATAAAATTATAATACATATTTATATGTAGGTACAAAAAGACAATATTTCTAGTAAAAAATTTTTTTAAAGTTTCTTTATTAATAGTTTTTCCCTCTAAACCTTCACGCAATTACAATACATTTACTTTGAATAGATGTTCATTTTTAATTATTTAATACAATAAATATATATATGTGTATATATTTACGTATACATCTGTATAAAACATATAATCCTGTCAAGGGATAGAAAAAAAAAGAGAAATAAGACGTTTGCGTCGTGTACAGGGAACTGAGAAGCTTTACTGTGTGTGCATGCGTGTATAGTACAATTATTATTATATTATACCTACGTCGTATACCACCGTGAATAATGCTCTTTTTTGACATTTCTTAATATAAAATCGCGTAATACTCGTATTTTGAAAAATATGATTTAAGCCACAAGCTCTATCGCAGACTTTAAAATGAAAATACCTCTAATACACAAATAAAGTACATAACTATGGATCCTAAAGTAAACTCATTTTATAATTATTTACGGTTTTCACGCTTAATTGTTTAATTCAAAAACTGATCATCTGTCATATTCGTACACGTCGTTGAAAATATTGCGTTCTCAGCCAAAATATATGCCTATAATGTGCGTTGTTTTTAAAACCTATATATACTATACCTATTGGAGTAAATTAAATAAAACTCAAATGTATATATATATATATATATATAAAAAAAAAATACATTTATTTGAAACAAATATACGCATTTGATCAACTATATGTATTGTTATAATGCACATTTGCTCGAAACAAAAGTAAATGAATAGTAAGTAATAGGCATACTTACTTACATAAAATACATATAACAGTTGTACACAAGAGTATTTAAATTTGTGTGTCAATATCAGGTAGGTATCTATATATAAAACCTATCCCGTGCTTATATTTTTATCACTTCCTGTGAGAAAATCGTGAGTATTTAGGGATTTAGTAGGAACAGTAAAAAAGATACCTTGTCACATATGTACTTCTTGGCGTTTTGTCACTTATCCAATGTATATATTATATACTAGTAAATGTACATTGTCAAATTGCACTACTTGCAGCCTATTTATAGATATGCGGTAATAAATTACAATATATGCGGAGTCGTCTTGACTAGATAATATAATATACATTACGAGTATATAGATTGAGAACCGCATTGAGCCCAGATAAATGAAATTTTATATTGTAATACTTAATATATTTCATTGAATCGAAACAATTAATACGACCAAGATAGTTAAAGAATCTTTGACAAAAAGATATATTTGTATATCTTACAATGGTATTATATTCTCTATATTGCCATATAGATTCCAAAGTTTTAATATCATTCCAAATATTTAAAATATTTGCTACCCATAAAATATGATATGGTATATATTTTGTTAATTCTTATGAATTTCTCTAATCTTTGAATAGCACGTATAGTTATAGAAAGAATAAAGAAATAACTTTTAGTATATAGTACATATATATTATATTATAATATAATGTAGTATCAGATTTAAGAGAGAGCATTGTGGCCATTTTCTTTTCATTTAGAGTTTGTTTTTATTAGGACATTTAGACTACGTAGATACTCGGCTAATTTACTAATATTGCTTTAGTTTTATAGATTAAAAACATAGTTACCAACCATGTATGGGTGTAAAAAAGTTGATAGTATTGACTATATTGATAGATTAGAAAACTAAAAAATATATATATTCAATTATTATTATCACGGTTAAATTATGAGATCGATGAATATAATTATAATATATAACTATGTTTATTTGTTATTTATTTGTTATGTTGATTTGTAGATAAAAATCACATGAAAAATTTTAGATTTATTTTTTCGCGTTTCAATTTAGCTCATTGTTCCTATTTAAATTTTAAAAATCTTTTTGTAACATACCTATAACTATCGCAACTATCTAAATGAGGTGTTTAGGGAGACGAACGTCCAAATGAAGACTCTTTGAAAATCATGATACGTCATATTTCCCCGAGGGATAAACCACTATGATAATCAGTGTAAAAAATTTCGATAACCATGATGTTTAAACGATAATCATTGATATTCACTGATAATCTTCGTTAATCTTTCTTAAATTATATAAATAATTCCTTTAAGCATCACAGATTGTTGTTCTCTACCTATTAAACATGTATATACACATATAAATATATATTATAGATATTATAATAATATAGAAAAATAAAAAGTATTTGCTGGAGTATTTAAAATATAGTTAAAAACAATTTTTTTAAACTATTTGGAATAAATTTAACTAAAAGTACTTGCAATTTTAATATAATATTTGAAAAGTTAGGTACCTAAATAGACGGCAATTGACAATTATGTACCTACAATATTATTAATTACTATGCATTTTTCATAATTTAACGTAATTTAACTACCTATAATTGATAATCATAGTAATCTCACGATAATCATGATAATCACTGATAATCTTTGATAATCTAGAAAATTTTGATAATCAGTAATCTGGTGTACAAAATTTATATTAGTGGTTTACCCCTCGTATTTCCCTATTGTAACAGGAAATATTTAAACCATTTTGTTTAATTTTTACAATAAGTTATATCTCATATACTTTATTATTTAATACTAAAAAGGATACATAATATAATATATTATACAATATAACAAATACTTTGTTGGTAACTATCCGTCAAATGCACCGACCCAAACTCAAATATTTAATTATAAATAACTTAATTGGAACATAATTTGAACTTTTACATACTATCTATACCTATTCGTCACGTGCACTTGCCCCGAACATAAGAAATTGGTACCCGGGTAAAGAACACTAATTTATTCATGCGATATAGGTACCTACCGGGAATATTTATGTATTACCCGGTAAAAACAAATTCAATGTTAAAAATATAAATACTTTATTATAAATTTAGAAAATATAATTAAGAATTAACCCATAATCATTAATCATAACGGCAATTAAAATATTTAAAAATTACCATAGATAAATTTATCTAGATGAGTAAAATATATATTTTGTCTCTTTTTATCTAGATAAGCTTTAAAATTAATAAAAATTTGTCTAGATTGGTTTCAACACTATATGTATATAAATTATATAGATAGTCGTTATACAATTTAAAATTGACTAATTAATGATTTGATGGGCAAACAGTAAAACACGATATCATAGATATTCCCAGAATAATATACAAAATAGAAATACACTCTATTACAATTTACAAGTAAATGTCAATTTAAAACGATCGATTGACACATTTAAAGTCTATAGGATTATATTATTAAGTTATACATCTTAATAATAATCTAGCGAGTGTATAAAACTTTTTCGGCTTTAAGTTTTTGACATTTTCGAGTGTTAATAATCGATACAAAAAAAAAAATGTTTTGGTGTAAAATTTGAAAAAATAAATTACAATCAATTGATACAGTTTCATTTTGTTTGAAATGGCACTGATAAATTATACACGTCGAGAAATATATTAAATAAATGAGTATTTATATATTATTCAGAGTTTATATACATGTCGAAAAAGGTCGTCTCTCGTTAATATTATAAATAATAAAGTGAAACTTGAGCACAAAGCAGCATTTTACAAAAGTGACGCATTTCGTGGATTTATATATATTTAACTTGTACGATTTAAATGAACTGTTAAATTAATTTCGCTGTTTAGCTCAAAAACTACAATCCGGCTGCAATAATATACATACCTATCAATATATATATTTTATTTAAATAAATCTATAAGTCACTCAACTCATCAGTAATATTGTACTGTGTCGATTGTGATTTGTAGATTACCGTCTAAAAAACATTTAGGTACCTATCCAATATTGACCCAGGATCTGCTTATTTTTACCTTTGTAAATCGTTTTATAAATGTATTATTATCAATTATAATAAATAAAAATTTGACTCCCACCCATCCACAGTATCTACCCATTTGCTAACTTAATTTTCGTTCGAATCAACGTATGTTTTACATAACCTCCCTTGGCGCCGCCACTGATGGAGTAGGTATACAAGAGTGGGGAAATCAGAAAACTTGGTTTTACGACGATGTGTTAATTTTTGGTTAAATATACTTAATAGTAAACATATGAGGTTATTTTTCGAATCTCTCTGTAGATTACGAATAAATCACGGTACCTAATTAACGTAAATAATTAGCATTTTTACCGGTATTTTTCTTAACTTGATAATATGTATTAAAGTTGAATAAACTAAAAGCTTCACTGGAAAAGGTTATTTCAAATTCTTGAACGAACCATTATCATTCATAATTATTGCTTAACGTCAAAAACAGTAGTGATTATAGTCTATACATTACACTTTATACTATATTATACTTTTTATTATGATGGCGAAGCGAGGAGCTAATGGTTTTACAATGATGTTTATTTTGACGTGGAATACATAATATTCTAATGAGGCGTTGAGCGTGAATGGCTGTTACGCGGCGCTTTACCTAAAACAATAATAGATGCCATATATACCTTGTCCTCGGTCGCCGCCGTCTCGGCAGACACATACGTGGTAACATCGTATACCACGGTCGCGTAGCGGTTAGCCGTAGCACAGATTATAATATGAATACAGATAGATTACACGCGATGTAAACGGTCATTTGGTCCAATGACGAAATATACTTCGTATATTATAGTATATTTATTAGTATATTTCGTCATGATTTGGCCACTGATAATTCTGATAACTCCACAGGAATCAGTGTTACCACGATATATTATATACCATAAATTTAAACTTTATTCCCGTGAGACAAACTGAATACTGTGTTGTTTTATTATTATCTATTATGATAACATTAAAAACGATGAATTATTTATACAATAATATTGTATGAGTGTTCCATCTATATTCATAATAATATAATCTGTGGCCCGTGGGTACACCTACATAATATAATAAAAAAAGCAGGGAGTCAAAACGGGTTTGAACCCGGGGTGAGAACCCGTGTAACCCGCAAAATATTAAAACCGTGTTAAAGCCGAAACCCGTAACCCGGAAAAAGTGAAACACGTTTTTTAAACCCGTACC
>JAIPRL010000278.1:0-31059 GCA_025469235.1 Pemphigus obesinymphae | reverse complement strand
CCGAACCCGGAATCCGGAAAAAATTAAAACCGTTTTTTAACCACGTATCAGAAACCCGGAAAAATTTTAACCGGTTTAAACCCGTAACCCGAAACCCGAAAAATTTTAACCCGTTTTGACTCCCTGAAAAAAAGGGCCGTATCCGTGGAAAAAATACACTAAATCATTTTGCATTATTTTTCTTATCGAAATTCAATCATGTTTTTGATTAGTCAAAATAATATAGTAGTTTGTTCAATAAAATTTATTAAACAAACTACTATCATTTCGATTGGCTGAGAAATTTTTTCTTTTTATGATATACTTACGATATTAAAATGTTTGTAGTTTTTTCGCGGATAGTAAAAAAAAAAAAAAAAACAACAACAACAACAAGAACAACGGATGTTTTGAAATAAGAAAAAATCAATTCGAATATGAATCTTACTTAGAATTATTTAATATGTAATTGGTCGATCGAAGTTTTGAACGTTGTTCACTATAACCTGGAATATGCTAATGGAAAGTATATTCGTATTATTGTAAAAGATTTTTGATATTTTCGCTAAACTCGAGTCTCAAACTAACGTTTACTAACGAAATAAGTACGTACCTATACCAATTGACCTAACTATAACTAGGTATATGCCAGTGACGGGTTTAAGAAAGGGAGGGGCGAAGGGGACAATCGCCCTCCTCCCCTTTGGGCTTTGGCTGAATTAAAAATTTTTAATTTGAGTATAGGTATATGTCAATAATATTATGTAGGTACTAGTACATGATATTTTTTTTTCTTCTAAAGTTGTAAAATATCTGTGATTTTTTAAAGTAAAAAAAAAAAAAAAAGGAACATAATATTAACACTGTAACATTGTAAAATTTTTGTAAAACCTATAACATATCACTTATTTTACTATGTAGATACCTAGATTAAAATTGTATTTTTTAAATATTTATATGTTGGTATATAATGTATATATCGTACTTATATGGTGTACACCTCGTATAATACAATAATTATCCCTACCTATACGCATATAATATATACTTGTAAGTTATATTTTTATATGTGCAAGTAACTTTATGTATATATTAAATTTAATATTACGGATATAAATATTCATTTTGAACTTATGTTCTTATTTTTATACCTATTTTTACAATGCAAATTAGGTATATTCTTCAAAAATTTAAATCCTTGTTTTACTTTTAACAACGCGCGAACAAATGCACATCTCAATAATAAATTATTTTTTAATTCCACCCCCCCCCTTCTTGGCCAGCGACAAAACAATACCGGCTTTATATTACCTATGTATCATTTTATGTACCTTTTATAATTTACGCATTTGTGAAAAATACCGATGGGGTAAGCATTCCAGAGTCCGTTTCTATTATACGTTTTATACCGTTATAGTTAATTTTAAATAATTCTCACCAAGTTTACCATCAAAAAAATGATTTATATTTAATTTAATATTGTGGATATAAGTACACTCATATTGAATTTCAATATATTTTTAAAGACGTAAATTAATTTTGTAATTATTTTATGCAAATACAATTTTATTATTTTTTTCTTCTGTAAACAACAAGTCTTTTAGAAAACTAGATCTCATTGTTACATGTAATATTAGTTTTTTTAGAAGTAAAGTCAAATCATTACTATATTGATCAGGAAGATTTGAAGAAGAATTTTTGAAGAAGTCATTTTTTGACTTTTTCGATAAATGTATAAATATATAAATAAATAAATACAAGTAAAAATTATCAAAAAATTACGTAAAAACACTATTTTGTCAAAATCGATTATGGTTATTACTTATTTCTTCTGAATTCTAAAAATAATAATTCTAATCTTGAAATTTACACCAAATATAACACTTAGTAGATACTTCCAAAGTATTTTTTTTTTTCAATTTTAAGCTACTTATTATAGCAATTAATAGATTTTGAAAGTTTGAAGTCCTAAAACGGATAATTTTAGGTTTTATGACCTGATAATATAATATAAGATTAAATATATATTACTCTAGAAAATTAAAAAAATCTAGAAAATCGTTTATAATATAATTTTTTTTATAGCTATTTAAATTTTGTCGACAACATTTATTTATTTCGGTGTAAAATTATCTAGAAACTTCGAGAAAAAAATGGATCTATCTAAAAACTTGATTTACTTACGGAATATGTATTTTACTATCGTATTATATACGTTAGGTATTAACTGCAAAAAAAAGAAAACATATGTTTTGGCAGTAATAGTTTTATATTAGGGATACACTTACACCAAGCTCTGCTCAGAATCGTTTTATCGAAAGAAATGAATTGCATTGAAATCTAGTATATTCACCATGCTGTCTGACGAACGATGTGCTTTCACCCCCTATATTGACCGAATTTTTAAAATGTGTATATTGTATATATTTATTTCAAGTATTTTCTCGTATAAAATATTCTTTATTTTTTTTCCCCACGTTTTAGCGGCCGCGTGGATCATGTCTCTCTGCCTGTGGCCACCGTGGATTTATCTATGGCCGATCATAGAAGGTCGCCGGACCGTGCCCGAAACACAGTGTTACATACAGTTCATACTGACCAATCAGTACATTACTTTCGGCACGGCCATTGCAGCCTTTTACGTACCGGTGACGGTCATGTGTTTCCTGTATTTCCGTATATACAGAGAAACGAAAAAGAGACAAAAAGACTTGCCAAATCTGCAAGCCATGAACAAACCACACAAGTGAGTACCTATAGTAGATACCCGTGCAACTTTCTAAGGAAAAAAAAAACTGTAATAAGAATAAGAATAGTTAGTTATATAATATGTATATATTTAGTGATTAGTAGTGTGTGCCTACCACGTAAAATATATGAAATATAATAATGAATTTTCAAAAAAAAAACAATAATAATATAAATAAAAAATGGGCATGTTTTCGAACGTGTTTCAGCGATCATCAACACGAGGAATCGTGGGGTCGCATACGGTCCGAGTCGAATCAAGTAAATTCATTGGATCGGCGGGAGATGTATGAGACCAGTTCGTTGCGCAAAGCGTACTCTCAGTGTTCATTGGTATGTATTTAAATAGGTACAATATTAATATGAATATTACAATCGTTTTGCGATAATAATAATGTCGTTATTGGCACATAATATGCCTATGTGATGGTAGCTCTCAGCTCACAGTTTTCCCGCGTACCCATACATACGTATAGGTACTCGGACAAAAACAAATAATTTTCAAATGTATCGCTAATAACTATACTTACGTTAAAATCAAATCGTTTCAAATAACTCTGATATTATACATTACATATTAGTATAATATACTATATAAGTCGGGTTATTAAAATTATTAAAAACTATTGGATTTTAATGTAAGTATAATATTATTATTAGCATATAGATACATTTGAAAATTATTTTTATTTTTTTTTTTTTATCAGGTATTATAGTGTATTAAAATATTATGTATTTCTTCAATTACGCGTTAACGGTCTTTCTCGACAAAGCGTATAGAATAATAAGAAGTTGAGAACTGCAGTTTACGTGGACGAGCTTGGGAGAAAACCGATTCATAAACTATCTATCGTATTGACTGGAGGATCTCATCAACGTAGTAGACAATACGAGTATATAATATAGGGACGTAATTTTCCACAAACTTGCGGTTTCAAATCGAATTTATTGTGGTTTAAGTTAATTATTACTGTACATGTTTTACATAATAAATAGTTTTAAGTTTATAATATTTCATTAATTAAATTAATAGCGTATATTCATTACAATATTATATACATATTGTGTATTTTGGATGGTGTAGAGGTTCCCTCTCCCTCAAAAGCCATGCATATACATTAACTTACATAATTTTGACACTTCCTTGTGGTCAAAATTTCAATAAGTTAGGAACGTCACGAGCGTGAAACTTATAAATACGAGTAGGTAGATATATAGATACACTCGTTGCAGGTTTATTGTTTAACTACGTACTATATACCGTCTAATTGTCTACACCTACTTACTATGTATTAGGTATTTTATAACGTTTATTTTCAAGTAGAAGTATAGCAAAATGTTAGAAATAAAAATCAAAGATAAATCTCGTTCAAAAAATGTCGTTAGTGAAGAAGTAAACAGGTTGATAAGTTTGGTCGGAAATATAGTGGAAAATAAAGAAACAGATTTAGAAACGTGGAAGCATAATAATGATGGTTGCAGATAATTCAAAAATAGTTTAATGTTAATTTGACTAGAGACTACTGACTAGTGATTTCAGATCTGTAAAAATATTCTAAAATAAATACAATGAATTAAAGAAGTGTGCAAGGAAAGAATATGCTCAAGAACACAAAGAGTTGTTTAAAACCGGAGATGGTGAAAAAAGTATTGTACAAATTAGTTGTGAAGTATCACAGAGGATTGACAAATTGATATACATTTTAATAACTGGATATCCTAGTAAATTTGACAATGATCAAGATAACATTAACTGCAATGTTAGGCAAGTCAATGATATTTTAAACTCGGTTAAAATTTTAAAGTTCAAGTTGGTAATTAACTTAATGAGTTGTTATTTATTAAAGTTAAATTAGTTTTATTCGTATGCGTAAAATTTTTGATAATTGTGTAAAAGATTTGACGGATACCACGTTTATAGGAAGCGTCAAAATAAATTTATAAAACTAATGAACTTAATACAGTACTTAATATACAATAATAATATATAAAAAAAATAATAATTTGCTAAGATTTATGTTTAACTTTAAATAAATTTGAGTTGTATTCAATAAATAAAATGACTCGTTATTTATTAAGTTAATACGAATACAAATTTGGCGAAGGAAAATCAAATTTGAAAAGTTAAATTGAGAAGTTACTACAATTAACTTAACTTGAACTTTTTAAATCGTTAATTTCACAATATATGATAATAATCTGATTGAAACGCCTATTATCTTCTCGATAAAATACTTATTCAGTAGGTAGTACAACCTTTGGACAAGTTGTCAAAATCTTTACCAACAGCTTCAGGGATTCAATAAATTCTAAGGTTAACCATGACTTGGTTAAAGGTGATAGAACCAGTCCTAAATATATTTAAATAATTATGTGTATATAAATTCACCAACTGGCCAGAGAAAACCGATCGTTAGATACGGTCCCGACGAAGAAAATTTCCGATTAGATATTTCTGGGAGTGGGGGAGGGCACAAATTAATTTTTGCAATTGACGATCATGGAATGCAGACAAATTACTTTCAAGGCGTGTCTACATAACGCATTTATATTATTATTGGTCTAAAAGCTGACCTCAGATCGTGCTTATTCACCGCGTATCGTCCTCTTGGACGGACCCGACTTAGTGCGGCATACGAAAACGATACGTTCCATTCTCCGTCGACGAATTCCCGTAGGAAACGATAATCGTTTAACCGCCGAATTATACCCGTAGTTAGGGAAAACGTTTATTTTACTTAATATTTTTTGTAAAATAATAAGAATGATTTTAAAATTCGTATACTAATAGATGGGTAAAAACTGGAGTAGGTACATAATGTGTATAAAAAATATAAGGGTCTAAATCTTCAGATAACAAATATTATTGATTTTTTATGTTTTTAAATTATTGAATATTTTGTTTTACAATTGCAAAATTAGAAACTTACGATAATTTATTAGTTAGTTGACGGAGTAGATATGATAATATCCTTTGTCCTAGTTTTTGTTATCCTTATTGTTGATCCTAGTAATTTATTATAAATTATAACGAACTTTTACGTCGTTGCCGTTTGTTAAAATAGCAGTATGGGTATTGAAGTATGCAAAATAATAATTGATCCGGGCAGGTCTGCTTGCGCCGCTAGCTGGGACGACAAAGTGTATTTCTTAGTGATTTAAAACAGTAGAAACAATTTTGTAATTATGAGAATATTTTCATTTATAATATAATTTTTAAGTGCATAACTTTTAGATTAATATATTTACACTTAATGATACTAGCTTATAATCACATTAATTATTAATTATTAATACAATATAACTTTTTATTTTATACTATTCGTTTAATTATGTTTTCTCCGTACCTATATTATTTCATATTTGTTGGTGTATTATATTAACCCTGGGTCTCCACGCGAGTTTTCTCAATGAGGCCCAGTATTCTTATGAGAGATCAAATTGAATAAATAAACTCGGTATTTACTAACATGCCTAAGATTGCCGCGTTGATACTCGTCGTGTATATTTTTATTATATCTACGTATTAAATTAATAATATCTATTAAAAACGGGCACAGTATTAATTTTGTATTTTTGATTCTATTTAAAAACGATAAAATTACTGTTTAAACGAACTTTGTTTCGAAAAAGAATCGTTAGGTAATCCATTCTGATTTTGATGAGCATTGCGGAGCTTTACCCAGATCCCGATGATATTCTTTATTCGTGCGAGAAAATTATTGGCATGTCCCATGTCATTATGTCAATCATATATGAATCGCTGAGTTCAAAAAGGGGAGAAGTATCCATAATCAATACGTATACATAATGAGAGCAAAAACGAGACATGTCCTGGACAAGGCTGCTTTCGGCTTTGAACTATTATTTAATTTCGATTTTTTTCTCATATGCAACTGCAGGACACGTCTTCTTTTAACAACTCCAGATGTTAGGAACAAAATGGCGCGTACATTTTTCAAAAAATTTGATTATGTCCCCTTTCTGAAATCAGCGATTCATATATATATATCGTGCGATGACTGATGGAGCCGTTCGTCGTTTGCAGAAAGCGAGGCGCCTGCTGACGTGGTCGTGGTTGCGCGATTGGTGCGTGGACTGGTGGCACTCGGGCCGCGATGACGAGTATGACGAAGAGGACGACCAGACGCCCAGCGATGTACCGGGTGGCAACAGCTACGGCACTACCGTGTCCAGGTCAACGTCTCTGAACGTCATACACCAGCAGCCCACAACGCCGCCACCAATGAAATCTTATCACGCGGTCAACAACAACAACCGGTTGGCCCGTCGGTCCTTATCCAACGATTCGGTAAGTGCATGGCGACGTGTATAATCTATAATATACAAGTATAATAATATGACTTTATTATAATTCGCTATGTTTATATAATATATTTATGTGGCCGTTTTTTTTTTTTATCAACGGTGACCTAAATGTGTTACCCGCGTGTAGGTTTTTATTTCGAGGGACGCGATTTATTCGAATCCTCGGACAAAGAAAAAATATAGAAAATCGATTAGTATTAGATTAGAATCAATTTTAGACTTTGAGTAAGTAACAATTAAACCGAAATTAATATGTTTATCCTTAATAAAAAAAAAAAAATTTAAAAAAACAACAATAGTCCAGTTTTTAGAGTATCTATGAGTACCTATTAAATTGTATATATTTACTACTGGCTTGAGAAAAAAATCATTATTCACCATTTTAGCTAGAAAAAAGTTGACTGAAATGTTATTGTTACCTGTAGATACGACTTACGAGTAGCTTTACTGAAACTGACGCTAAATTTAAATTTAAAAATATTTATGATTCATAAAGTATAATACACAATTAGAAATATTGTAGGAGACAGTGGATATGAAGGTGTTAATACCAACAATTTAAAAATTTTTTAGGAAGACAATTTTAGTGGTATAAATGTATAAACTCTTAAAAAATCTTACCTGTTTTAATAATAAAAAAACTTTGTAGACAAAGATTATAGATCTTATAGGATCATGAATATTATTCTAATATTTGAAATTTCTACTCCTTCTGTTTAATAGGTTTTAGTAAAATTAGTAACTTAACACTTTTATCTACAAAATAAAATTGAAGAGTTCAGTGGATAAATGTGTTAAGTGATATATTTTTTTAATGTTTTGTATCATCCACGAAACACAAAAAAGGCAAAATAAAATAAAGCTTAGAAGATGAAAAAATAGATGGTTTTAAAAAGAATATATTTAAATAAAGTTTTCGGATGAACTAACTTTAATTTTAGATTCTGATCGGAGCAAAGAAGTTAGTAGTTTTACAATGACGTTTAATTGTTTATTTTATCTTTTTCTATGAAAAACTTTTCGGAGTAATTCAATCAACAATATATTATGACATAAATAATAAGGTGTAAACAACAGGGTAGTTTTACTATAAAGAATAAACACAACATGGAATAATATAATATTATTAAAAAAAAAAAAAAGCATTGAGAAAAAGAAAAATAGTCTTATGATTTTATTGTCGGTAGCACCACCGAATTCAAATTCAATTCAGTATGATAAAAAGAGTTTTAATACGCAATAACACCTTTATCAGTTAAACCGAACAAATATGATGAAGCTAACGCATTTTATCAATCAAACATTTTTATTAATAAGTGTTATTTTGTTCTAAAGACGTCCCGTGTCATAATTGGCCAATTTATTTAAAAATTATCAATTTTGAAAAAAACGTCAATAAGTTAACACTTTTATCCACTAATTCCTTCAATTATTATAGTATGGATTTTTTTCAATATATTTTATTGGTTGATTTTTGTATTTATATGTCATATAGGTACCTAAATAAAATGCACGCAATTTATATAACCCACCACATCCACTATACATGACTACTATCAGGTGCTCAGCTACTTAAGCCTATGTACTCTAGCAGCTGACCGGCGGCGCTTGGAAACAAATCTCTCTCCACCTCCAAATTACTACATGGTGCAGTAGACAGCCCGACCTTATTAGTTGACATAAATTTTCGTGTTCCTATGTATTTTCTTCTACTCCCGGACTTTTTTCCAAATCCCAATGCATCATACCAGTTACGGTAATAACCATGCCTCATATAATATAATATGATGTCTCACACGGTCAACACTAAAAATTCTAAAACTTCAATATACCTAGACTAGCCGTTGTAATTTATACGTACACAAAATAAGTTATTATTATAATTTTATTATTTTTGTGCATTTAAATAGGTAAATTATATTTTGTATTTGATGTGAGTACTGTATTTGGGTTAAAACCCGTTTTATAATTAAATAAATAAATAAATACAATTGTAAATATGAATAGGTAGTACGTGCCTTAATGGAGTAAAAATGTATATATAATATATTGTTGAAAATGTACTTATATATAATTGTATTTATATTGTATCAAAATGCTGATAAAGATTTGATTTGAGATTGGATTTTGCACAAAAAAATATTTTTCATACTCGTATTGCTATACAAAGGGGATACAAGTGGTTCACTAAAAAATGTCTTGAACATTCCCCTCCTTTTAGAAATTCCACAAAGTTATACCTCCACAGCTGATAGGTACGTCATATTATAACCATATATGTATCTTTACTGATGTATTTTGAAAAATGGTCTATTTCTATTTCAAGTCGGTATATTTGAAAGACTTTTAAATGCCTGGTAATTATTAATATGGTTTTATTTTAACCATGTTATGCAATATATACATATAGATACATAAATAACAAATTCTTAGCATGATCTAATTTTTTGCTTTTAGTAATAATAATAATAATTATTCTTATTGCACTGAAATTTTGAAAAACTATAAGTATGACGTCTAAAGTATTGCGAAATGTTTGAATTAAATTACTTTATACATATTATGACTCGGCATTTTCAATTTTTCAAAATTGTGTAATCCAACCTTTCTTTTCTTCTTTGGACCTTCAAGATATCTAGAGTTTACCTATATATTTTTTTCACTAATGGTCCAATAATAATTTGATTTTGAAATAACGTTCAAACGTAATGAATACACGTATATTATATTGCATATTGAGCTATCTGTGTTGTTTGTTTTCCCTAAATAATATTATGTTATGTTAAACATAAAATTGAGTATTGCCAAAAATATGAAAAGAGAATATATTCAAAAAAAAAACATAAAAATATTGTGTGTACATAATACGAGTACCGTGCCAATTTATACAATATACACGTATATGTAACTTGATTTTTCCCAAGAAAACTTAAATGTGTCCTAACCTTGTTCATATAGCATAAAAGATTTTTAGGTAGGATATGCAGTGATTGTGAATTATAATACTGTAGACGCATTAAATAATAATTTTATATTTTATGTAATTTTTTTACCCTGTGCATTTTATACCTAATTAGAATTTCACAGAACATCAAAAAACCACACGCCAAACATGCGCAATCGTTAACTCGTATCCAAAATGGAATTTTCAGTAATAATGTGTGTGAATTGTTTACTTTTCAAATAAAAAATTATATTATCAGTAATGCTATTAATGAATTAAAGTTTTTAGAATTATTCATATTATAGTTTTAAAATGTTTTTTTTTTTTTGTGAAACTTTATGTTTGGGACATATTTTTTTGTATAAATTTAAATTTTCGGCTTTTGATGGACAATTAAATGTGTGCATAACAGATGAGGTTTAAAAAAAAATCGGTGTAAAAATGACATATTCATATGAGAGCTTTAGAATTACCTATATATGAGTTATACGTAAACAAGTTCTTATATAGCTATGATTAAAATGTTTGATGATTATATTATTGAGGAAGAAATTATCTGTAAATGTGTACAGGCCATAACATCCGAATGTTATTGTGTATACATGTAATGTTCTAAATACCTTTTAAATATATTTTTATTTATATAACATCATTAACATCAGTTGTATAGACAAACCAGTATCTGTACAGCAATAATGTTAATATAATATATTATACAGGTACTTCAGAATACTCAGAATGCTACATTTTGTACGTATTTAAGTATTCATTCAAAATTTAAAAAGTTATAAATAGCTATTTTAACCGTCTGAATTTTTTGTGTAGGGAAGAATGGGTAATGGTAGTTACGTTCATTTAGACAAAATCATGATAGTTAAAAATCAGCTGACCATAAACTATGGTTAATATTGTTATCAAAATCTTAAATTCGATAATCAGTAAATCTCAGTTGAGTATTCCCTCCAAAATTCCTATTAGAATTTTTTCATGCCTAACGTTGTGACAATTGGTGTATGGGAAAAATTGTTTAATTTGAGATTATTTTATTATACTTTGCTTTAGTTTTATTATAAATATTAAATAAAATGTAGGAGTTACGAAAATGTATTGAAAATTAGAGTTAATTTTTTAGAAATAAAAATTAAAGAAATAAGTTTTCTAAAAATTATATAACGCAACATGTTGGTAATGACAGTCAAAATGCGATGATAACAATTTATAAATTTAATGTTACAAATTCATATTAAAATAAAAAGAACTCTCTTGCTTATGTAATAATATAATATTAACGCATACCTAAGCTTATTTTTCGTTCAAGGTAGAAAATAATAATATATTACAATATTATAATTTAGAACAAAAGGGCTCTAATGCGTCATACTTTGAAATTATTCAGGAAGGCGTTTTTAAGATTCAATTTACAATGTTATTTTATACTATTTAGAACTTTTTATTTGTAATAAAACTTTATTAATAAAACTACAAATCTAATTGTTTTGCTTAAATTGCGAATCTTAAAAATGTTAAAAAGATGGTCTAAAAAGTTGATTTAAAAAAAAATGTATACAAAACCCTTTTTTATTCTTAGCCAACGAAAATTATATAAGGTCAAGGTGAAATATAATATAGTTACTATGATTTATGACAACACAATTATTATAACCCGGTCAGTTCATCTATGCCCCTGGGTTACGTCACACGTGAGTACAGATCAGCGGTCCAAAAACATTAAATTGGATATCAGTGTCACCAGTACGGTAAAAATATTGAAGAAAATTAGATATATGATGGTGAATTATAAGCTATCAATGTTTTATAACAATTAAATAATGATTTATATTTAACCATAAGCTCAAAAAGAAGTGCATTGATAATACACCTGTGCTTATACAATTTTGATAACTCCTACATAAATTTAAAAATATAACAGTTGCCAGATGTTCAGATGAACTGAACGGGCTATACGGTTGATGGATACTTTGTACGTTGAAAAAATGAAAACCACGGACAGTTAATACTATAGTAGGTAGTCACAAAATTTTTATGGCGGACACTCTGTACTATTTCAGGTAGTTACAAAATTTTATTGGTGAACACTTGGTACTAGTTCAGGTAGTGAATTTTTTTTTATGTTTATAATTTCAAATGAAATAAACGATTTTTCGAATAAAATATGTTCATGAAAAATTTGTATAATAATATATTGTACATATAAATGCAAATTAAAATTTGGAAAATTTTAAAAACGTTTAGACATTGTTATTTATTATATGACTATATTTTTTAATTTGCATATTTTAATTGTATATAAACTATTTAACATTTATTAATTATCATTATAACAGAGAAATATATATTTTGATTTTTAAATACATGAAAAATTTATAATGACTAATTATAATTACAATTTACTATTTATATATAAAAAATAAAAACAAATAAAATTCAACAACTTTTCACAATGCCCCCCTCCTCGATTACATTATAAAATAGAAGTGTCGACTTTTGATTTTTAAATAACAATTACTATTGATTTTTTTTTTTATACTATCTTTCTGGCACGCAAATAGTATGTAGGTACACTAAAAAACCATGGATGCAACTAGTTATCAGCGTAAAACATTTGTGCTTTTAATGTAAAATGAAAATTTTAAACGGTTATGATAGACGGATTCTGATATTATTGAGTGGAAGGGCGGGATACATAATACATGAGTACTGAATAATGATAATATAAATGTCAAATAATCTGGGATAAATTTTGACCGTACAAAATGTCCACGATCATTGATTTCGATTTTATTTTGACCGTACAAAGTGTCCACGATCGATGATCACGATTTTTATTGATTTTTTAATAATTTATTTCGAATTTATATGTAAGATATACGAGTGGTATAATGATGACTCACAATGTTAGATTCAGTTAAGATATTTTTGTTGTTTATCAAATGTTATTCGCACTATAAAGAAGTATTAAATGCATATCTATGTCTATAGTACCTATAATATACTTTTTATACCTATTTAAATAAAAAAAATATTTTTCCGAGAAAACGTCTCCACTTAGTTAAATTTTAATTAAACTAAAAATATATTTAATTCTTTTATTGTTTTTGTAGTACATGAGTGTTATACATTACATAATTTTCAAAAACTAAAATTAAAAAGTATTGACAAAATTATATGGAATACCTATAGTAAATGAGATTTTTTTTTTTATATTTCACCGAATTTTCATTTTTGTACCTACTTTTATGGCCACTATAGTTATAACTTAAACCAAATCTTTAACGGTTGAGACATCATATTAATCCTCTCGCCTCTGCTTAGCAACATTCCCTTTCACTGTTTAATGGACTCTTCTTCTTCTTCTTTTTCTTCTTTTCCTTCACCTATTCTTTCCCAAGTATTTAGGGTCGGTAACCCTAGTCCTACACTTCCACTTAACTCTATCTCTGGCATCTTCTTCACTTGCCTCCGCCTTCCTCATATATCACTCGCCATCACTTCCCCCCCACATCTTTTTCGGTCTTTCTCTCCCTTTCTTTCCATCAACGTACATTTCCTTTACTAATATTACTGCCTCAGTGTCTTCTCTCCTTGATACACGCCCGAGCCATCTCAATCTATTCTCTCTCATTTTATCAATTGTCGAAGTCCTACTCCTCTACACTACATCTTATACACTCATTTCTCGTTTTGTCTTCTCTAGTCACTCCACGCCCATCCACCTCAACATTCTCATATCTGCTATACTCATTCGCTGTTCAATATACTTATCTACTGTCCGACATTCTGTCCCATGTATAAATCATTGCAGGTCTCACACCACTGTGTTGCAAAGTTTACATTTTAACTTAATAGGTATGGGAGGGGGGGAGTGATTCTTTTGTCAAAACGAAACACCTGACGCTCCTCCTATCCACTGCAACGGACAAATGGACGAAACAATAATAACATTTACAATATTGTGCAAAATACGATAACAATAATTACGATTATTTCTGTGTAACGGAATTGTTTACAATGTTGTTTGCGCAGGTGTACACGATAGTGATAAAGTTGCCGGGCGACAGTGACCAGGACGTGCCGACGGTGAAACAGTATCACGGGTGTTACGAGGAGTCGAGGCGTCACGGGCCGGGCGCGGGGCCGATGTCACGCCGGCCGTCTTCGCAGGACATGCGGCTGCCGCTGAACGCGGCCAAGATCCTGCAGCCCAAGCAGCTGACCCGGGCGCAGGGGGCGGCGTTCCAGGCCAAGGAGAAGAAGAAGAAAAAGTTCCAGGAGAAGAAGAGCGAGCGGAAGGCGGCCAAGACGCTGTCGGCCATACTGCTGACGTTCATCATCACGTGGACGCCGTACAACATACTGGTGTTGCTGAAGCCGTTCACGCAGCAAGGCGAGCACGACAGCAGCAAGGAGTGGGTGACGCAGGGCGTGTGGGACTTTTTCTACTATCTGTGCTACATAAACAGCACCATCAACCCGGTGTGCTACGCCCTGTGCAACGCCACGTTCCGCATGACGTACGTGCGGATACTCAAGTGCAAGTGGAACACCCGGAGACAGCCGCCGCCGCACTTCCGCGCCTGAACGTAACGGCCGTGGCTGCGATCGACGCGCACGCGGCGTGCGCATTATTAATTATAATGATGATTATTATTATTATTATTATTATTATACACTCGATGTGGGGCTAATGGTCCCATTACTATTCGTCTTGGGACGAAATCGCGAGCAGGGTCGTTATACATTTTTTGTGTTGTTTTTTCTTTTTTTTTTTCTTTTTTTTTTTTTGTTCGTCGTTTAAAACAGAAAAAACACCGTTGTAAATGTTTTTCAGACATATACCGATCCTGAACGCAGGTCATACCTACCTATGCTGCGTCCGAAACGAGTGGTCGTGAAAAAACTTTTTATTAAAAAAAAACTCCCCTTTTAAAAAAAAAAAATAAAAAAAATAAATAAATAATAATAATCAAAGACTGTTTGCGGGATCCACACGGTTACCCTGGCACACAAGTGCACATATACATATATAATAATAATAATAATACCTATATATGAATTATATACGTACACGTGTTGTAGGTGCGTACGTATACTGTGGTATTATGTTATCGTCGTAAAATTAATTTTGTAATTTGTATTGCGTATATTGTATACTCGTACATCCGTCATACACAAAATGTCATTATTTCATTCGAAGTATTTGAAACAAAAAAAAATAAATTTTTTTTTAATATTATGACTAATATTTGGTCCAATACTGAATCGGTTTCTAGGTCTCAATCGCAGTGTCCGAATCGATTTCCATTTTTTCAATTCATTGTTGTTCAGATAGTGGCCGTTTAGTTTCCGTCGTGCGCACAGTACGCACATGAATTAAGTTTCTCGAATTTTAACAAAATAAAAAGTATAGGTATTAAAATTTTTTTTTGTTTTTTTTTTTTTCATTTTTTTTTTTTTTTATTATTATAAAAGTGTTTCGTCTCCGTTACCATTCGCACATGCTAGTTAATACTATTATCATATTATTACGTGTACTATCATTAAGCATAGATTATGAGTAAAAATACGCCGGACTACGACATCACCGATAAAAAAAATATATATTTTATTATTATTGTTTTTTGTAATTCGTGCAATTTTTTTATTTTTTAATGTCTATCTACCAGTGGGAACCACTTCGGACGATTAGGAGGAAGATGTTTAAAATTAGGACTTATTTTAAGACGGGAACCAATTATTCGGCTACTCCCAATATAATGAAGTCGAGGTCGTGTAGTCAGATGCAACGGGGTCGAAGATTCGACAATATTACGATATGATCTTCATCGCCATCGATATGTATTGCATACAAATATACATTATTATATCACATACGATAATATAATATATTTATATATGTATAAACGCGCACCAGTATATCGCTTTTCGTCGGCCCATACGAAAAAAACAACGTACTAGTAAATAAGTACAGAGGCTAGAAAGACGCGATTCGAACCACGCACAAGATATTATGCACTCGTGCGCGTCTTACGTTATACCCTCTGATTGCGCAATGTATACAACGTGATGGCGTGTAAAGTATATATATATATATCCCTCGTTATTCAGGTTTGTGGAAAAATATAATATTATGATTGTAAAAGGTATTCAAAATTTTGTTTTGTCTGCGAACGATATCCCGGCAGATTGTCCATAAACTGTTTTAATCGAATTCTGAAACTATGATTTCTGAATGCGTGGTAAACGAGCACAATTTGGAAAAAAAAAGGTCTCGAACGATCGGCCATCCGCAACAACCTAACAACAACAAATACCTACGTACAATGGTGGGCATTAACTAGTTAAAAAGTTAAAGTTAAGTTAAAAAGTCAATTTTTATTTGACTTTTAACTCAACTAGTTAATTAATTTGTTTATTAACTAATTAACTTAACTAGATTAAATTATCATTGGCTTAACTTAACTTTTAATCGTTAATTTTTATAATCATTTACCTATTTAAGTTAACACGTAATAGACAAGAAATCGTATCATAGAACCTACAAATTTCTAACTAGTACCTAATTTTAAAAAAAGTAAATAGTGGAAGTTTTATTCTTAAATATTTGAATAATTTAAAAAAAAGTCTGGAAATTTAAGACATGTTAAATGTCAAATGAAAAAAAAAATTAACTTATTCTTAACTGAGTTAAGTTAATATTTTTTCAATGTTAACTTTTAACTGAAGGCCCTTAGGCTAACTTAACTTAACTTAACTAAGTTAATTTTTTCCATTAACTTGCCCACCTTTGCCTACGTATATATTATAATATAATGGGGTTTATGTTAATTTTGAAGTAATATAGGACTTAAAACTTCTAAACAATAAAACAAAATGTTAAATACCATTCATAATAATATGTAGTACTTACTTTTACGAACCTTTATAAATCGGGCGTTAGTTATACTCATGCCCCATCGTGAATTATTTGAGGCATACGGAATTTCGGCGAAAATAAATTTTGCGATCATATTCGATGTACAATAATATAATATTATAGTTATATATTCATAGGTACCTAATATTTCTACCTACCCAATAACTATAATAAGTCCGATTAAAATAATAATAATAATCATAATATTATTTATCTATATGACTATATATATATATAGGTATATACATATATACACGGCCTAAATATCCGACAGTACAGAGTTTTTTTTTACGTTTACAAAAATGTGTTTTACATAGGTAATATAATAATATTGTATAGGTATAGAATATAATAATTGACTGGAGAATATCGCAAATCTATAATAATGACTGAAAAATTACATTTTTGCGTATTAACCACATTTTCTGATTGATAATAATTTTAATTTCTATGATAATTATAATATGTTTAATAGGTATAATGTATATATATATATATATATATTATTTAGTATTATATATTATAATACGACAAAATTATACGTATCATATACGCGTATAATCTCGCACATTCAAGTGTAAGTGCGATTCAGTCGAATATAATATACAAATATTATATACCCAATACGAATAACCAGGATGGGATTAAATTAGTGTTTTTTTTTGTTTTCTGTTGACATTTTTAACAATAGTAGTTCGTTATTTTATTTCTATTTTATTAATAGGGATAAACATCATAATATATAAAATGGATTATAGGTTCCAAAAGGGACAGGCAAAGCGGCTATATTATGGATTGAATATTTTATATTTCATAAAGTGCGTGATGTGTTTTTTTTCGAACCCGGATAATATGTTGTACTTACTTCGAGGCTATCGAAATGACGCGAGGGAGTTCTAATTACTTTTCGAGAAAATTGTAAAAAAAAAAAAAAAAAATAATAATAAAAAAATGCAAATTTTACAGGGAGACTATAACAATCGGAATAGATGAATATAACATTAAAATTTTCAATGCCTGAATTTCATTAGAACAATTCACCTGTAAAAAAATTTGCGAACATAAAATACTGCTGACCATTTTTTTGGTATATTTTTGTGAAGTTAATAATTTTCTATTCATTGTACTGAATTCTATATGCAATGTCATCTTTTAACAATATGATATCGATTATGGGTTATACATTTTAATAAATAACTGATGAATAGATTTCAAAATACATTTAACATTCTATACGTACGTTTTTACTTAAATTAATGTAAGTAGGTATATATTATTACCTATATTATTATATAATAAAATTCAAACTTAATTTGATGGTATTAAATTTAAACAATCGATAAAAGTCAATTTTTACGAAAAAGTCATCAGATTTTCTACAAAAATAATTTTTTAGTGTATAGGTACGTCTTATATAAGTTATATTTCACCTGTAAAACGTAGAGTGTAAGATATTATTTTTTCTTGGAGTTTTCTACGTGGTAATTTTTTTTTTCTGTTATTATTGGTTGCCATCTCTTCTAACCTCGTTGCCAATACAGTTTATAGTAGGAATAATAATATTTGAACACTCGAAGGAATAATACGATCTCATGTATAAAAGTGAAAGTTTTGGGCGAAGCTCCATTGGATAATTTAGTTATTGTATTATGTTCTAGGCCTGTATACTGGTATACATGTTCCTAAAAGCAGGGACCAAAAATGGGTCGACAAGCACTTATTATATTACGAGAGATTGTCCAAAGTTACAAAGGAACTTTTTTTTATTTTATCGTTTAACTCTTGTACAAAGCAGCTTTAATAAGAGAAGGGCAATGTATACTGAGGTGGTTCTCCGATATAATAATGGAATAAAAATGTAAAAACTTTTATCATTATCTTAGTTATGTCCTATAAACTCCTAAAAACTGCCGTGAACAATATATTTTGACGATGTTTACACTTTGAAATCTACTCAAAATGTAGGTATACTACATTACTAACATATTATTACATTCATACAACTGCCCAGTATAAAATTACCTATATTACATTACTATACAATTAAAAAAAGCAATTTTATCGAATTTTTCTTTTTATATTATTACATAAAACTACCATATATTATTATTATGTATTACACAAAACGACCAGATCATTGGACACCTACAAATTATAATTTGCCTACATAGAAGTGATATTTAGTACCAAAATGTGACGTTTGGCGTATTACGACTTACGAGTTACGACTTATGATTTAATATTATATAATATATATATATTACATAATTGAATGTGAATTTAATATGAAATCAAACCAAATAATATTATACAAATTCAATATAACATAAAAAATTTCTGTATTTAAAAGTACTGTTATAAATCGTAAAAAAATTGTACTTTTTAATATGATTATTTTTTTTATTAGGATGATACCTATAATATTATACTCTTTAAGAATCGTGTATAAATTATATATTATAAATACAATTTGTACTATTGTCAAAAAAAAATAAATCGAAAATTAAACAAATATTTTATTATTTTTTTTTTATTAAACCTAAATACATTATACTAATCAAATTAATTTGTTTTTCAGGTGAATTGACTATATTTCAAAAAATAAAAATCATTTTTATGTTATAAACATTTTGTAATTGATGAGATTTTTTTTTTAAGCCACTTGTGTCAAGGCTTTAAACTGCAGAGTATTATAATAAGATATGAACAAAGAAAAAGTTTATTTTATTTTATTATGATAATCAACTTGGGCGTAACGTTTGTTACGCTAAAACTTGAATTTTTCACAAAGAATTTAAACATTACAATAGTGATCGCTGATTGCACATAATATTATATAGTATAAAGACCCTTACTGATAAAATTGAATTTTTTTTTAATAATTAGGAAAATAGTTATTCTTTAATTCAATATCTATTATATTGTTTGCCAAAAAAAAAAAACTTACGAGTTACGAGTCTATAGAAAATTTCGTTTTTTATGTTATATACGTTGCAATACAAAATAAGGTTTTACGAACTTGAATTTTTATTAGGATGGGGAGTTCTGGGTGTTTTTTAAATATTCCATGTTAAAATATAGTCGTTACTAAAGACGATGATCGTAATATTGTATCCATAAAAATTAAATGATAAACGCTCCTTTATAAGTTTATATAGTTGTTCCTTACATTAATATATAAATAATTATATAATAAACAGTATCTTACAAAATATATACCTATAGGTATATATATATATATTTTTTTTTTTCTTCTTTAAACACGAAAATGAATATATTGTATAATACCTACCATTTATTCAGGGGTATATTTATGAAAAATCGTCATTCTACCCAAACTTTAAAAAGTTTATAATCATCTCTAAGAATTAATTAATTAAAAATATAAGTATATGTACCCATAAAAATTTTTATATATTATTACCTAGTAATTAGTACTGAATTACTATCATCCGATATGTAAATTTCCTTAACTCCCTCCTCCGAAACCATGAAATGTTAGACATAGGACTATTAATTAAAAAAACATGAAAATAAAAATATTTAACTATATAGATACCTTAATATTTTAACAAAATTAATATAAATAAAATATTATGCAAGTATTATATATATATATATCCTATATATATTATATACGGATTAAAGAAATATGGAAAACAAACACGGTTAAATAGATGCCCTAAAAATTATTATACACCTATGTATTTAAGGGCGGGAGTTAGGGACTAATATAGCATATATACGATTATAGGAACATAGAAGGTTATTTTCATTATTGATCAGTTATTAGTTATTACTAGTGATAGGCAAGGGCCAATGATATAATTTCAGATATCGATATCGTTCAATTATTGGCGATATTGTATCAAGATATCGTATTTTTTGCGATATCATTACCTTATCAAAATTATCAAATAATTTCCTACTAGAAAAAGAAAATAAAAATGTATTGGCCTTATCAATTTACTCATGAAAATTTCTCATTCAGAATTTTACTATTGATTTTATAATATACTTAATATATTATAAAATCAATGATTTTACATTTTATAATGGTATCACTATTTTTCAGTTTTCCCCAGTAGTATTCCGCTAAAATCTAATAAAATTTAATAAATATAAAATAATAATGTCGACAGATTTGTGTGCACACAACGTTATCGTTATTATACAAGCGTCAAGCGCATTCGTATTTTGTAGCTATAAATACAATTAAAGAACAGGAAAAAATATTAAAATAATGATCATTTCGATGCCGGGTCGGATTTAGAGAGGTGCATTCGGCAAAATTAGAAAAAAGTTTGTGAGCTTTTTTTTCACCTATTTACATTTCAAATATATATTTATGTATTTTTCCGTCGATATTTTGGAGGAGACACATAATACCCTCCATAAATATTTCTTCGCGACGGCCCTATTTCGATATCGCGATATATCATCGGACAATCATATATCGATATCGTACCGTACAATCGATTTCGTTGCCCATCACTAGTTATTACTATAATAGATAATAGAGAGTCTGAGATAAATAAATCTGCATTCATAACACAGTTGAACTTCAAAGAGTGTCAATGAACTGAAATAATAAATAATTCATTCGATTCAATAGTTCGTCAATAATAAATAGGTACATTATAGGTATACCTACTTACCTATACCTGTACTTATTATATGGAATCAGAAAATTACGACTGATTACGTAATGCATAGCCGCGATAGTATATAATATGATTGCAAATAAGTAATAACGTATTATATATATTAAATATAATTTAAATGTATTATAGAGGTACAAACGACAATCACGGCTGCAATTATTTGTTTTGAATTAACCAACGATTACATAAAACCAAGTGTAATTTTAGAAAAGTAAATCCAATGAAGTGTTCATCATTAGCCTTTTTTTTTTTTTTTTCTTCAGAAAATTAAACTTCATATGATTTGTATATAAAACATTTGATAATATTATTTTCAACTATTAGTCAAAGCTATTTAAATAACCGTAAAAACCTCATTGTTGTCAAATGAATTTAATATTTTACATTTTATTATTTTTAATATTTCTATATTAATAATAATAATAATTCTAATAATAGCAAGTGGCTTTTTCCGCGTCCAACGCGTAAATACCTATTTTCGCGTCCTACCCTCTGATTGGTCGTAAATCGTAATACTGATAACCACATTTTGATTATGTGTTGTGATAATATACCGATTTTACTTTTGGTTATGTGAAAAATATATTAATAGGTACATCAATTTATAAGTAATGACGAATTTGCTCGACTGATCCAATTGCCTCAACTGGTTCAACTATCCCAGTCACTTCAATATTGTTTCAGTTGATTCAAATTCAGTTACCTCAATTACTTCAATTGGTTCAAAATCAGTTGTTACGTTAGTTGGTTGTAGGTTCATGTACCTAAGTTTCTTTTAACATAAAAACTTAATATTACTCCAATGTGTGTACGCTGTATATAGTCAGTGGCGCAACTACGGGGATGCTAGGGGGATGCTGAAGCACCCCCAATTTTATTTTAAGCACCCTTAAGTTCCATGTCATTCTAATTTCAAATATCAGCTATAATTTTACTAATGTAATTTTATTTTTTAAGATTTTACTATTAGTTATTTTTTTTCAGCATGTTACAGCAGTGCTTTACTCATTTAAGTATAATAAATATTGAGAGAGACTTAGCTAATGACATTGTTCCAGACGAAATCTTGAACACATTTGCTAATACCGATAGGAAATTATGTTTGGCTCTTTAAATTAAAAAAAAAAAAACATAAGAAAATATTATAAGTAATAAAATAAGTTAAATTTTTTTCCAAAATTAATAAAATAATATTAGTCATATGTTTATAGCTATTATTTATTACAATAAATTTAAAAAAAATGTATAGTATAACATTAAATTGATTTATAATAATGATAATTGTTGATTAAATAACTTATTGATATTTATAGAAGAAATGCGACTGGTTTAGTCGCTTTAGATAAACTAGAACCAAATATTCAAAATTTGAAAATGCCAAGATGGTTTGTGGATAACAATATTGCATTGATACCTATAATCGTATAACTAGTGAAACAGCAGTCGGACAAAATGCCATGTGCTCTTTTAGATAATACCGTATTGTCCGTATTTCTCTTTTTATATCAGGTTCTCCTTGATATTGTTGATGGCATGAAAAGTGGTTAAATGTAGTCTAAAAAATAATAGTATTATAAGTAAGTAAAATATAGATTCATAATTAATTTGCTTACTTCTTCTTCGGCGAGTGGTTGTTATTTGGTGTTTCTCCGGCTTTTATACTTTATACGTGATATACGTACGTCTTTAAGCAAAATATTATAAATAATCAATAGTAAAATCGGTATATTATCACAACACATTATTAAAATATGCTTATCAATGTTATAACCAATGAAAATTTAGGACGCCAAAATAGGTATTTACGCGGAAATAACCACTTCCAAAATAATAATGGATTTACGACAAATATTATAAAAAATATATTTTACAAACAATATTAAGTATTATCAATAACATTCTATACATATTTACGTCATCTGAAAATGTTTTTAAATTAAACTCAAAACATCATGAAACTACCCTCTTTGGCAATTGTTCGACCCTTTTGCAGGACACAGGGAGGGGTGAGTCTTCATCACCAAATTTAAAAATTATTATAATATAGTCATAAAAAAAACATGTTTATAAAAAGTTTTAAGTTTTTAATATTTTTTATCCTTGTAATTTTTTAGATCTTATATACTTTCTTTAAATGTAACCCTTATATATTTTTGACTTGACATTCCGATGCAGAATATTTTTCTGAAAATATTGATGATCAATATCGAATATATATAAGTATTTAAAGTTTAGTTAAGATCATTAAGTATCCCGATTTAAGAAAATTATAAGCCCTAAAAAATAACAACGATAAAAAAAAAAAAAAAGTAAAAATTCTAACTTTTTATAAAAATGTACATCAAGCTCACAAAAACTTATAAGTTAAGAAAAAATGATAGTTCAAATCGGTTAACTTTACAAGTCGTGATCGCCGAGCCGTAAAGCGGAATCTCGCGTATAAAATAGTACCGGCACCGGGCTTCTTAAATTCGCGAAATTCCATATTTTAAGTAAACTCTGAAATATTGAATTGTGTAGGTTGTTGTAGGCGTACAAGCACAATAACGATATGAAATACCTGCCATTGAAAATAATATCAAAATAAATACATTCGCTGATTGCGACGAATATTCAATGGATCGTTAACGTTGACGAGTCGGCGAAGTGATTCGTACCGTTACGCGTGGCACAATATTATATAAATAGCCTCATAACTATATAGTCGGAGTGGAAGACTCAGTTTCCCCAAAAATCTCAGCAAGACGTCATAATGTACGTAGGTATGTTATACCGCGGTTTATTAAATAACCTAACTAATATTGTATATTATTGTGTAAAGCCAATCAAGTGTATTTGTAATATTTTCTTGAAAATGTATTCATCAAATATTATGAATTGTATACTTGGATATTTCAATAATTGATAATAGGTAATCATATAGTATTATAATAATGTATATTATGTTATTTGCGTCATATACCTACGTGTGAGTACTAAACATAGTGACCATTGACCGGGTATCTACCCTCTGCTATATATATATATATTATATAGGCGTACTGGGGTGCGTTCGAATATTCGTAGTTAAGCCTAGTTCACACTATGTTAGTAGTTTAGTAGAGTAGTAGTGTATGTGTGTGTGTGTGTGTGTGAACTGACCAATTTGGTCAATTGCAGTGTAGTTGTTTAGTAGTTTAGTAATTTAGACTAAATCCATTAAATTTGTTTTTTTTTTCGATTTAGTAAACCAAAATTTAGCTAAACGTGTCTGAACGCATTCTTCTTAGTCCAGTACATTAGTAATATATATATTATATTATTTTATTCTGTGATTGCAGCAAGCTGCTGTTTGTTATCAATTAGATAGGTACTATCTGCAACACAGAATATATTTATCCAGAGAATATTTATTCTGTGCTGTCAGTACAATTTATATTGATATTGTTCTGTAATAATGTCATAATAATACTATTTCCCGCTTTAGTATTTTTCATTATTTTATCATTATTTATTGATTATTAATAATAAATTAAATGTTAAACGTTTAATCAATACGTTTCATTGTAGCGAAGACACCGCCTAAAAATTTGAAAACGAATACCTAACCCATGAATGTTTATGAAATTTTTGAAATCATCCCTATTTGACTATGTAACTATATAAGCAACTAACTACTTACTAATAAATGTCCGGACACTTTTAAGCTACTAACTATATACTTATTAGAGTTACTACTTACTATAATACTTATCCCTTACTACATGACTAACTACCCACATAGGGTGAACTAGGCTTAAAAGGCTGAGAGTAGAATATAATATAATAGAGTCGATGTTAGAGTAGATAACGTAGATAAGACTATAAGAGTAGATTAGAGTTTAATCAAGATTACTCCGAAAATACGAACTAAATGTCTATAATAAATGATAAAAATCATTTGATAAGTAACCTACGAGACACGAACGTGATTGTAACGATTCTAGTTTCTTTAAATTACTTAGGTACCTACATATTCTGGGGCCTCCACCCCACCAGTTCTTCTGGTCAAAAACTACTCATTCTAATTTCAACCGTCTGGCGCGATGCGTACTTCGATAACAATTTTAAAAACGTATATGGATTTTTCATTGCTTACTCGAGAGTATGATCGAGCCACATTTTTTATTTTCATATTTTGTACTACAATTAAAACCATATAAAGTTTCCAAAATTTTCAATACTATGAACATAAATATCTAATTAAATAAAAACAATTTTTAAAAAGTTCCACTATCGTAAATGTTTTGGAAAATTCGAATATTTTTCAAAATTAAAATGTATGTAGGTTCCGTCATCGACGTTCCGATGGAATTAGAATGGTCCGAGTGAAAATGAAAAATATGAATATTTTCGTGGTTATAAAATAGATTGCTAGACATGACGTGCATGCGGGTGCATGCAATGGCTCCCCGTACACTTTTGATACGGGTTATTAACACTAATGATCACGTACGCCTCACCGAGCACGAAATCCGTACACAGAAAGTATAATAAATTGCCTAAATAATACTCCTTAGAAACGTGCGGTGTGGAGTTCTTTAAAATCGTACTATACGTTTTACCTACTCAATATTCAATATAAATAAAAATTGCTTTTTAATTGTTATTTATATACATATACGGAAACATTGAAACGTTGCCAAAAAATACTTTTCAAATGTTTTAATAATATTAATGTGATATCAAAATATGGTGTTTCTATTAGATGAATAAAATGTTACCTATTGGAAATGCATAAATCTAAAAGGAGCAAAAATAATGAAAAAATTCAAAATAATCTGAAGAGGATGCTATACACCCATTTTACGGTATTAAAATGCGTTTACGTTCTATAACTACAACTTCTCTCTTAGTAACAACAAAGTCAAAACGTATACAAAATATAAAAGATGAGAATATTTTTACTACCAGTGTAGAGGTTTTGTAGTTAAATTTCTTTTTTTTAATTTTAAAATCTTAAAACTTCACGATTTTCGCCACGGATTTTAAAATTTCAATACTACATATTGATAAAAAAAAACTCCACACTACGGCGTCATAAATATTCTCATTTTTCATATTTTATATACTACATTTTGACTCTGCGAGTATACATAGAAAAATTGTAGTTATAGAGCGTAAACGTGATTTTTAACAAAATCGTGATAACATAACAATAAAAAATGGTACTGGTACATGACCATTTTTAAATTACTTTTAAAATATAATTAAATCATTTAAAATTTTTGAATTTAAATATTTCTTAAAAATTGCTTATACAAAATCCCCTTAAAAATCGGATGTATAGCGTTTACATGGGTTTTCAATTCGGGTTCTAACCCATTTTGACTCCCAGTTTTAAATTCAAATCATATTATAATATATACATTTCGGCGATGATTGATGACAATGTAATATCACTAAATTAATAGTATTAATTGTAATTTTATGAGGATTAAATATTAATTTTCCCAAGGCAATGTTTATACTTTATACTAATATATTACTTGAAATATGTAAAATAATTAAATCACACTTACTTTATTTTCCATGATGTCCCATGACAAAACGATCTGCACACAAAGGTAGATGGATAGGAAATAACGATTATTACAATGTACCTGGTTCCTAATTTTCCTAAATGGCTAAATATAAATACTTAAAAATGATTTACAAAAGAAGATTTTATGAGACCGATATAAAATACCCATTACCTGCATCATTCTCTATAAATATGTAATATGTATATATAATGTATATAAAGTATATTAATATAAGTAGGTATTATATTAAATCATTATACCTGGTCTTCAATAAAATATAATTCAAGAAAATTATTACTAAATGATGTAATCTTTGAATAGCTATAGAGTACATTATAGTATACGTATACTATACAATTACTAGATATTCTGCTCATAAATCATAATTAATAGAAGATTACAGTTTTTAAACCTGCCATATATAGGTTGGATTTTTGAAAATTTTTGGATGTACCTTCGTAAAATTTGCACCCCAAATTTTGTATTAGTTCTAATAACTCGTATATTATGTTCCAAATTTAATTTCACTGGCGTCGCAAATTGTTGCTAATAAGTCTCAAAATGGTGGTAAAAGTTAGTTATCAATATAGGACAATGTCGGGGAACAATTTAATGCAACACCTTGAACAAGAATTGAATTTACACTTCATAGGGGTCGATTGCAATAAGTTGCAAAATATTGGCACTAATCCCGAATCGATCCGACAAAGTCGGGGGGCTACGTGTAGTTGGCCCCCCGAAACTAAAAGGGCGATTGTGAGGAAACTATTGGTTTTGAAAATTCTGATAATCAATTTGCAAATTATAGTAAATTATTGCAAAATATTGGCGTTGAACCGGTCACGATCGGACAAAGTCGGGGGCTACGTGTAGTTAACCTTCCAGGCACTAAAATGCAATGGTGGGCATTAACTAGTTAAAAAGTTAATTTTTGTTTAACTTTTAACTCGACTAGTAAATTAATTTGAATAAATTGTTTAAAAATAAATAATTATTAGTGTTTGTAACTTCTGGAAACACCTATTATCTGTAAAGTGGACGAGTTACTAAAGATATTATTATTATCACTAATAATTTTCTAATTTGATTATTTCACAATTTACATCGCAGCAACAGCCGTGCTGTGCCGGTAAATGTACTTTGACGGCTCGCGACTCTATTGTTATTTATTATTATTATATCGTTTACTTATATTTTATTTTGTGTAGTATCGGCAGATTATATTTTATCCTATTATGATTATCTAAACATAACAAAAACAATGAAAAACATGCACAATAATATAAAATTATAAAATGTAATATAATAGTGATAGGTAAGTTAGTAGGTATCACGGTTATCTACTAGGTATAATGTAGTCTTAATTTGTTTTATTTTTTTTAATAGATTCTGATAATAAGATTCCGGAAGTCTCCAATTTTTTTATTTCTGAAGGAGTGAAACCAAAATTAGATTTTATATAATTTTAGATTCGCCTCTAAAATTGATTTAGATACCACAGTTCTTTTGCTTATTTGATAGCTATCGAATCTTCATTATTTAACTCAAGTAAAACTTTTTTTATATCAAAAAAATGTTCACAATAATAATTTACAGCATTTAGCCATGTTCCCCATCGTGTAATAACGGGTTCGGGTGGCAATTGGACGTATGGAGCAAGAATTTTACTAAATTAGAATGCTATATGGCGATTTTAAAAATAAATTTTTTTACACAAGATATAAGTTTATTGACATCTTAAAAATTTGATCTTATTCTTCCGCAACTTTATGAATTGCATCATGAGCTACACAGGTTACGTGCACCATTTTTTAATACAGAGCGCAAATGGCTCTTCCAGCTTTCACCATGTATGAGAGCAGCATTAGATACAAAAAGGAGGACATTATGGTGTTTTATTCCTTGAGGCCATAAAATAAACATAGCTTTATCAAACGATTTGGCAATGGTTGAATGGTTTGTATTTTCTAAAACATCAGAATGCTACAAAAATATTTTTCCTGAATTTTTTGCTTCCTGCAGGGTACCAATAACGATGTTTACCACATAACGGCCTTCAACGTCAGTCGTTTCAATGTTTTATCTACACTAACCCAAATTTTTATATCACCTACGCAGTCTCTAATACTTTGTATTATATAATACTGATAACTAATAGTGTAAACATTTTTCAACATAATTCTTACGTAATGTCGATTCGTCTGGGATTTCTAATTATATATGTTTTTCGAAAAAATTTCTAAACTTTATGTTATTTAATTTAGCATGTGGAATATTAGTTACTATTAAAATTTTACATAGTTCTAAATTAAATGACGATTGATCACTATTATTTGTAGAATTATTATTTTGTTTCAATTTTCTATACAACCCGTTTCATTATTTTTTGTTTTATTCACGATTATAGAAATTATCAGCATAAAGTTCATTATACATAACTGTTATTGTTGTAAAAATATTATATTAATAATTTTTATTTAATATCAATAGCCATAAAATAAGTGTGTCCTTATTCCTATAATAATAGTAAAATGTTAGGTCAAGTATTTCTATGGTTCAATGGTTCTTGCAACAATGAATTATTTCCGTGCAATATTTATATAGATCTTATTATTTTAATAACGTATATTCATACCCAGTAGGCATATATAAACACTACGCGAGAGCAGAGAAATATAGAATAAGGTGTAGAGCATCAAATTAAATTTAAATATCGAATATGTATGCATATGTATACAATATACATATATATATATATATTTAAATATAAATTATAAAATAACATGCGTACCTGTGCAATTAGCGTATGCAGGTGGACAAACTTAAAACTACCTAACGCCAGTGAAGTTGAATAAAAATATTTCTATGGGGTTCTAAGGCCACAAGGTTATTCCTATATATATATATATAAATAGGCTAGCGTTTACTGATAAATGAGACGACCCGGGACTATTGTCAAAATCCGAAAGGGTAGTTTTCCCATTGTTTGACATTGCACATTGTCAAATTTTATTATATTTTTCGATAAAGCTGTATTTTTAAGTTAACTTTTGACAATAATATTGTATTTTTGTGTTTTTTTTTTCTTTTTATAAAGTTAATTTCAGTTCGTGAACCGTAGTTTTTAAATTACTTATTTTAAACTGTCCTACTTTATTAACTTTACTTTATTAACTCCATCCTTTTGAAAATTTCTCTGGGTCAGTATTACTGAACTTCAAGGACACGCACTTTACGTATTTACAATATGACGTATAGTATAGAATCTAAAATATTATATTAATAATTCTGAATTCTTTGAGCTTTAAGTGTGACGTTTTAATGTTAATACATTATTTTACAAATTAGCTGGAATTTTCCTAATAAATAGCCGAACGATATTCTGGACATTATACCTATAGTAGTATACTAGTATAGACTACCTATAGTATTTTAGATTCTGAGCGTAGCGAGGAAGCTTATGGTTTTACAATGATGTTTATTATTTTTTTATTTTTATTTTTCTGTAAACACTTTTTCTACCAGAAGGAGTGCTTCGATCTTTACACTCATACCGGGTTTCCGGTAGGAAATTGCATCTAGTTGGTACTCTTAAGAGGTCATTTTTCGATTTTCATAATAGTTTCTTAATGCGTAAGCAAAAACTACCAAAAAATTACGAATAATACGATTTTGTAAAATCGAGAATTTCAATTTCGTCGTAATTTCGAAAATAATGACTTTATAATCTTTAAATTTTTACCGAATATTTAATTTAGTAATATATTTACGTTGATTTAGTTTTTTGAAATTTTTTTGAAATTTTGGGCTATTTATAGACATTTTTAGTTTTCGAGGTTTTTAAGTCTTAAAAGGGGTAATTTTCGGTTTTATGTTCTGAAAATTTTATACAGTGTTAAATATACTTAACTCTAACTA
>JAIPRL010000277.1:133871-162122 GCA_025469235.1 Pemphigus obesinymphae | reverse complement strand
CTTCCTGAATATATGATTTTATACCCCTCTCCAATTTCTCTTGCTCTCTCCCCTTTCCACTTTGTTTCTTGCACACAACAAATATTCACATTCCTCCTCTTCAAAACTTCTGCTAACTCCCTACTCCCTACCTGTCAATGTTCCTACATTCCACGTACCTACCCTCACTTTAAACCTATCCGGCGTACTCAAGTGCGAATCTAACCCAAAACACCTTGGTGCTTTCCCTACACCATCGACATCACGGCCGTTGGGTAAACCCGCACTTATAACTGATGGAACGGCTACTGCAGCCGCTGTCAGGCTGGTACTGGTCACTTGGTCCCTTAGGCTATCTCCACACCCAAGTACGCAATTTTGTTTTCCCCGCAAACATCCGAGATGGGAAAACTCGCCTATATCCTTTTTAATACTTCGCATACTTTTTGACAAGTTTTATGCCGGCTGTCGACCTGACGCAACCTCAATTAGTCGACTTCTACGACAGGCATGAGGAAACCGTCATTTATTTAAAATTTAATACAATTTTAGGCTAGAAATAAGTCTCACCAGTCTACTATAAGGAAATATAAACATTTTTCGAATTTTTTTTTTTTTCTTTAATATATATAGTACTTAATTTATATGAATTTGCGAGACTATTTTGGAAATTCGCATGCTACCCTTTTCTCCTGAAATTTGCGAAGAGAGGTTTGGAAACATTTCTTGGTAATCAAGAGATAATGAAAAAATTATGTATGATTGTGTCACTAATCTTATTCATAAATATCATTATACACTTTTTTAGATCAGGACATAGGATACAATATATACCATATAGGGATATATCTATAATTTAATATAAATAGATTTTTTTTAATTTTATATTTATTTTATACCCAATAGTGCTATTACAGAGGTGTTATTTAATAAAATAATAAAATCTATATGGGTGCATAAATAATTATAATTTATACGTTTTAATTATATTTAATATTCTTAAAATTATTGTAAATATGTATTTATATTAAATTCATGTAAATATAATGATTCCAGAGCGACATACGGCAAGCCAGAGTTTAAAATTTTGTAGCGTCATTGGGCCGCAGACGGCAACTTGCGAAATGCGGGAATGGACTTGCAAATTCTTGCAAATTAAGGGGAATATTTTGACACCACTTTCAACATTCTAGGGCAACATGGTAGGGCTGCGTGAAGTTGTCTCTACCTTTCCATAATTAGCAATATCTTAGCTAATAATTACTTACAAATTCTTGTAAATAACTTGCAATATATTAGTATAATTTTCCAACTAATTGGATAATATGGTAGGGCCATCTTCACGTACGTAAATATTAGTTTAGCGGTATCTGAGGAAATATTGTGGTAGTTATAATAATCAGTAAACATGGTTGATGTAAATATAATTTTGATAATAAGAATCTTTGAACAAATAATTCATACAATTTTACAATATTTTTAGGAAATTTCATTGAAATTTATTTATGATATTTTTTATAATATCGGTTAAAACAACGCTTTGTTCATTTACTAAATAATCATATACATAATTTACATGTCCTAGATACTATGAGATCAGTTTTTCTATTATCATTTTGTATCTAGTACAATTCGTTAGTTTCAAATGATGAGTTTTACAAATATCCGTTTATATAATAACTTATAGAAAATTTTATATACATACCTATTTATATTTTTATATGTATCCCAGCAGTATTTAAATCTACTCTCAAAGAACTTATATTTAAAAAGCAGAATAAAAATAATAATATTAATTATTATCAATGCATTTCTCTTAACGCTTAATTTCTATGAATTTCCATTGTAAAGTTTAATTCTGTAAAAATATTGCATCTAAAGTTACATAAAAAAAAAAACATTTCAAATTTTCAATCTTTTGTATAAAGTCAAACAAATAATTATGAATAAAATGCAATTTAATATATATATTAAAAAAAATATGTTCAGTGAGAATTACTTATATTATATATACTTATTTATACTTATATATAAATAATATATAATTTATATATATTTATTACATATTGTTAACCTAGTGACGTTTTGCAGTTAAAATTATTTTTACTTAAAATCATATTCTACAATATATGTTAATTTTAATTATAATTATTTTTTATTATATTTATTTTTATTTATTAATGTTATATTTTATAATGATTTTTAATTTTTTTTATAAATTACTAGTAAATTTCTCAAGTCTTATTATACCTATTTAATGACAATAGTTTCTAAAATATGAATTGATTTTTCAGTGCCATACAATCCATATCGTAAGTAATTATGGTAGATATAGTGGAAATATAAGCTTGATTATATTTCAAAATAAACATTCAGCTATACTAAAATAGGTTACATAGTTAATAGACTAAGATCAACATTTTTACAATAATATTCAGTTTTATATGATTCATTGTTAGATTTTACGCAACACATTGAATGAATAATGTTCAATAATTAAATAAAATTACAGATATTTAATTTCTAATGTAATATATGAAAATAACTTATATAAGTACTGTGTTTATATTATGTCATTCTACCTGTTTGTTTGTTTATTTAATCATTATGAATGGTAAATAAGTATTTAGCCGAAATCAATTTATTTTTATTTCGGTATAACACCGGGATGAATGGTGTTGGCAACTCAGATACAACAAGAGGAATTATTATGGTAGTTATGATATTCGGTAAACAAGTTTCATGTCAATATATTTTTATATTAAGATTCTTTGAAATAATGATTTATAAAATTTCATAATATTCAAAATAATAATATTAATTAATATCATTTCTCTCAACGCTTAATTTCTATGAATTTCCATTGTAAAATTTAATTCTGTAAAAATATTGTATCTCAAGTTATATAAATAAAAATTTTCAAATTTTCAATTTTTTGTATAAAGTAAAACAAATAATTACGAACATAATGAAATATGTTCATAAAGAATTAATTATTCTATATATACTTATCTTTACTTATATATAAATAATATATAATTTATATATATATATATATTAAAAATTGTTAACCTAGTGACGTCCTGCAGTTGATGGTAGTTGTTACTTATATTCATATTATTTTCAATACACATTTATATTAATTATATATATAAATAATGTGCTACTTTATAATATTTATTTATATTTACTTTTAATTACAAGTTTATTTTTTAAAATTAATTTTACTAATTCTATAATTATGGTTTATAAATTTAAAAAATCATTTGATTTTACAGCGTATCCCAGTCCAGCCAGTAAGTTATAATGGTACAAATATTCGATAAAGAAGTTTAATTATATTTTGAAATATACACTCAGTTAAACAAAAATTCGTTGGACCGTTTTTATACTAAACTCAGATCATTCTTACAATAATTGTCAATTTTATGTGATTCGTCGTCAGAGTTTATACAATACATTTAATAAATAAAGATCAATAAAAGTATGATTATTGCTCATAAATTATAACGAATAAATGTACAGATTTTTATTTTCTGGTGTAATAGTCACATTAACCTATAAACCGTGTTTATATTAAGTTATTGTATATGTTTATTTATTTTATTATTTAATATGGGGCGCAAAATAAGTACTTTGTTAAAATCAACTTATTTTTACTGTGTTATAACTCCAGCATGAATTGTTTTGGGATCACAGATCCACTGAGATACATTTGGTTTAGTAAATATGGTTGATGTAAATATAATATTGATAATAAGACTTTTAGAAATAATGATTTATAAAATTTTACAATATTTTCAAGAAATTTGATTGAAATTTATACATGACATTTTTTATAATGTCGGTTAATAAATTATTAAAAAAATGCTTTGTTCATTTTCTATCTAATAATATATATAAATTAAATGTTTTAGGTCCTAGGAGATCAGTTTTTCCATTTAAATTGCTTGTGATATAAATATTTGGATTTAAATGATAATATTTGCAAAATTTTGTCAACTTATGCAGTACCTAAAATTACCCTCAGAGAAGTTATAATTAAAGAGCTGAATAAAAATAATAGTATTAATTTATATAAATGAATTTCTCACAACGCTTAAATTCTATAATTATTGGTTGTAAAATTTTAATTCTCTAAAGATTTATTATCTGAGGCTAGAAAAAATAAAACTATTTCAATTATCAATATTTTGTATAATTTTAAACAAATAGTTATGAATGAAAATTAATATAATATAGCTATTAAACAAATTATGTGCTGAGATAATTAAAAAAAAAAAGCTTATGAGTAAAAACTTGTTTCAACCATAATATATCATAGAGTATATTTTATAAGCTCATTTAATTTTACTTATATATAAATAATATATAATATTACATATATAGATTAAATAATGTTATCCTAGTGACGTATTACAGTTAAAAATTTTATAATTTATATATATATATATATATATTAAAAATTGTTAACCTAGTGACATCCTACAGTTGATGGCAGTTGATAATTATATTCATATTCTTCATTACACATTTATATTAATTATATATATAAATAATGTGCTACATTATAATACTTATTAATATTTACTTTTAATTACTAGTATATTTTTAAAATTAATTTTACTAATTCTATAATTATGGTTTATGAATTCAAAAAATCATTTGATTTTACAGTGTATTTCCATCCAGGCGGTAAGTTATAATGGTACAAATATTTGATAAAGAAGTTTAATTATATTTTGAAATACACACTCAGTTAAACAAAAATTTGTTGGACCGTTTTTATACTAAACTCAGATCATTCTTACAATAATTGTCAATTTCATGTGATTCATCGTTAGAATATACGCAATTTATTGAATGAAAAATGTTCTATATATGTATGCTTATGGCTTATAACTTATATCAAATGAAATCACGGATATTCAATTCCTGATGTAAAATATTTAAATAACCTATAAACTGTGTTTATATTAAGTTATTGTACCTGTTTATTTATTTATTACGGAATGCTAAAAAGTATTTTGACAAAATCAATAAATTTTAATTTTGTTATAACTCCGTTTTGGTATTTTGGGATGAATGGTTTTGCGTGTACAAATCCACTGTGATACAATTTGGTTCTGTGTCATATAAGCACTTATTGTGGTAGTTATTATATTCAGTATACAAGTTGCATGTAAATATATATATTATATGCAGTATTTTTGAAATAATGATTTATAAAATTTTATAATATTTTTAGAAAATTTAATTGAAATTTATAAATGTATTTTTTATAATATCCATCAAACTAAATTATAAATAATACTTTGTTTTTTTCCTACTTAATCATATACATAATTAACATGCGAAATTAAATCCTACGAAATCAGTTTTCCCATTATCATTATTATTATTTCGTATGGCATTATATGAACAACACATTTTATCGTACTAGCTTATATAATATAAGTACAGATAGTTCAACAAATAAATAAATAATTGTAAAAAAGAAAAAAAAAATTTGAATTCTGCCAATTGTAGTTATACTCCAGGTAGTCTCCATTCTAACATCATTTGGCTACTTTTCCTATGACCTGTTCTAATGCGGTTTAGTGTTGTAACTCCGGGATGAATGGTGTTGCAATCTCAGTTTCACTGAGATAAATTTTGGTTGAGGGTATCTATGGAATTATTGTGGTAATTATTATACTCAGTAAATATAGTTGAGGTAAATATAATTTTGAAAATAAATTTTTTTGGAAAAATGATTTATAAAATTGTTTACTATTTTTAGTCAATTTGATTATAATTTATACATGATATTTTGAATAATATCGGTCTACAAATTATTAACAACGCTTTGTTCATTTTCTAACCAATCATATATAAATTTACATGCCCTAGGTCCTGGAAGGTCAGTTTGTCCATTTTAATTGCATTAAATATAAATCGTTATATTCAAATGATAATTTGTGGAATTCGTCAACTTAATTACTTATAGACAAATTGATGTACATACCTAGTTTAAATTTTTAAAAGTATCCATGTTGTATATAAAACTAAACACAGAGTACTTATACCTAAAAAGCTGAATAAAAATAATAATATTAATTAATATCATTTCTCTCAACGCTTATATTATATGAAATTCCATTGTAAAATTAAATAAATTAGATATTTAATTTCTGATGTAATATATGAAAATAACTTATATAGGTACTGTGTTTATATTATGTCATTCTACCTGTTTGTTTGTTTATTTAATCATTATGAATGGTGAATAAGTATTTAGCCGAAATCAATTTGTTTTTATTTCGGTATAACACCGGGATGAATGGTGTTGGCAACTCAGATCCACCAAGAGGAATTATTATGGTAGTTATGATATTCAGTAAACAAGTTTCATGTAAATATATTTTTATATTAAGATTCTTTGAAAGAATGATTTATAAAATTTCATAATATTCAAAATAATAATATTAATTAATATCATTTCTCTCAACGCTTAATTTCTATGAATTTCCATTGTAAAATTTAATTCTGTAAAAATATTGCATCTCAAGTTATATAAAAAAAATTTTCAAATTTTCAATCTTTTATATAAAGTAAAACAAATAATTACGAATAAAATGAAATTTAATATATATATATATATATATATATTAAACGAAATATGATCATAAAGAATTAATTATTTAATTTTAATTATAATTCTAACTAAATCGACGTCTTCTGAGGAAAACCCCAGCCGAACTACCTCTTATCAATATCGCCGGTGATCTACTGTACGACCATCTGCACAAAGCAGAACTTTTTGCAGACACCATGGAACATCAATTTTCTTCCAACAACACCCCACATCCCAACGATGACTTCATTATTTCCACGGTCAACAAATACGGTATCCAAAATCATGAAAAGCCTTTTTTCTTCACTCCAGGAGAAATCTGGAACACCATCTGTAGACTTCCTAACAAAAGCTCTCCAGGACCAGACGAGATCCCAAACTGCGCCCTCAAGCATTGCGGCAAAAAACGTATTCTCCTCATCTGCAGAATTTTCAATGGCTGCATGCGTCATGAATATTTTCCTCCAAAATGGAAACTAGCCTCAATAATAATGCTACCTAAACCATGTAAAGACCTAAAGCTACCCACAAATCACCGTCCCATATCATTACTTAATACTGTCTCTAAAACTTTCGAAAGACTCATCCTAAACCGCCTCAACACCTATCTTATTCCCAAAATCAGACCAGAGCAATTTGGATTTCGCTACCAATACAGCACAACTCTTCAGTTGGTTAATGTTCTCGATGACATCATCATTAAACGAGCCAAAAAACTCAAAACTGTCGCAACACTCCTAGATGTGGAGAAGGCTTTCGATAAGGTTTGGCACCCCGGCCTTATCTTTAAGCTCATCTCATCAGAAGTTCCTTGCCAACTAATAAAGCTTATAGTATCCTTCCTCACTGACAGGAAATACAAATCAGAGTGGGAACATCTTTTTCTACAAATAGAATCATAATGGCAGGAGTCCCCCAAGGCTTGGTCCTCTCACCACATCTCTTTGTGCTCTATATTAATGATATGCCACTACACCCAAAGTCAAAAAATGGCCCTTTTCGCTGATGATACACTTTTATACTCCATCAGCAGAAGCAACATAACGTCAGTCAAAAATCTCCAGCTCCAGATTGACAAGATGCAGCCATGGCTAGATCTATGGAAAATAAACATTAATCCGTCCAAAACCTCAGTCATTGCCTTCTCAAATAAGAGTACCTTCCACACCAAAAAACTAAAAATTAAAGGCGTCCCAATCCAGTGGTCTACCCACATCAAATACCACGGAGTATACACATTGATAAAAAATTCTCATTCGCCAAACACATTAAAGTCATTATCGGCAAAGTGTACGGAGCATACAACATCCTATTTCCACTTACAAATCACAAGAGCCCTATCCCCTTCTCCATGAAGCTATATATTTACAAATCATACATCCGTCCCATTCTTACCTACGCCAGTCCCGCATGGGCATCCAATATCTCCCCTTCCCAATGGAGAAAAATTGAAACAGCACAAAACAAAATACTCAGGACCATCACAAATCTCCCTTGGTATGTCTCAAATGACACCATCAGATCTACACTAAATATCCAAACCATAAAAGAATTCATAACCGCATCAACCTCATCACTCAAATCAAAAATTACTCTCTCACAATTCAAACATATACATGAAATTTCAAAAAGACCGAACTTTTTACACTCAAAACTCCATAGACCTATAACCATCTAAGAAAAATTTTAAAAACAAAATAACTAAACCATATCTATAAACTCAGGCACCACCTCATACTCTCTGGTAAAAAAGCCATAAGCTTGGTACAGAGTATTTTCTACTAAGCAAAGCAGCAGAAAATTACCATTCCTTCTACAACGTTCAAGACATCAACAACTACAAAATTGTTCGACGTCTTGATAAGTAGAAGAAGAATCCGACCAGCGAGAATCAACCAGCAGTAGCAGTAGCAGCAATACCAGCAAAAGACGACCTGTTCGACGACGTATCAATATCTTACCGGACTTCACCCGTAAAGCGGACAGTTCGAAACAGGAAGTGTTGATCAACGAAGGACCCGAAGCAACTCTCAGTATCTTCCCGGACTCCTCCCGCACCGCGGACAGTTCGACACGGGAAATACTGATCGACGGGAACTTCAAACCACCAACGGCAAACCAGGTCGATCACTAGACTCCTTCTCGGTATCTCCCCGGACTTCACCCGTATTACGGACAGTTCAATACGGGGAATACCGATCGAGGTGACTGCGGACTCATTGTGGACGGACCACCGTACTAACCGCACGGCACGGACTACCACTGTAATACGGACCATTTCACACGGGCAACTCCGCGGGTCGACTACGTATCCCAACGTCGAGCCGTGTGTTTACACGTGCCTCCCACATCCTTTTGACGATCACCTATCTGGGTGTATCTTACACCCTCTATTTGGAAGCGTAAATTTCCTAATCCAATCCATAGCACCGGGACTAGGCTTGGGAAACCCGCGTATTTACGCTGTGGTTGTTAGGGACCAGGGAACACTCTAGGGAATAAATTGTACTTTTTACCCTACGGACGCATCCCCCGTCTGCTTAACCCTTGTATATATTGTAAGTAACATGCATGCCTAAATGTTTGTATAAATAAACTGTTGACGTGTTTAATAAAAACGATTATATATTTAACCGACTATCAACGTGTCTATTATTCATACGAGGCGGTAGTATCAAAACACTCCGCATCAACTTTTTTACAAATTATGATTAAAACAGATTAAAGAAAAATCGGTTTCGGACACGTTTACGACACTCAAATTGAAGTACTGGAAAATTAAAGGTGAATTATTTTAAGGACATCTAACAAGAAATCGGTTTATTAATCCTTTAATGATATAGTTTTATATTTTAATACTTAGTTAATATTTTGAGGAAGTTTATAGACCTTGTTTAAAAATCCAATAAATCCCTTGATTACATTTATTTATTAGACCATGTTCGGAACTTTACATAGTCCTTACCTTTGAAAGTTAGACATTTTTTTTTATTAATAAATTTAAAAATTAAAATGATTTTTTCAGCATATAGCAAAATGATTATTCCAATATCATTAAATACGATCCTTCATCAAATCAGATTTTTTTAACGGAATCATAACTCATCAAAATCAAATACCATACTTAATATTATATCGAGTTGAATAAATGTATTGTGCATGACGTTATTTTGTCTGAATACAGAGACCGAGTATCGAACACTTAACTCGTCTCGCTCACTTCAGAGAAATACGGCATTTATTGTATTGTAATTTTTAATTTGAAAGCAATGATAAATTATTGTATGAAAAACCTCTCTAAGTGAATAACCCGGTTTATTATAGTATTTCGTATATTATGTAATATTTAGAGTTAAAGTGCTTATAAAATATTGCGATATTCCGAAACGTATTAAACGTTTAAAATCAAATTTAAAAAAATAATAATAATCGAATAGATATAAAAATATAATATATGATCAGTTTTAATGGTTAGGAAGGCGTATTAAAAAATCTAGAATGGCACACAGCGACTCACAACTACCGGGTACTTATATTGATCTATATCTAATTTCACCAAGGATGGGAAAAGTTTAAGGCAAAATTAACCAGATAAAGTTAAGTTCAGAATTTATATTTTTGGTTTATTTTAGTAGTTATATAGATATTATAATATATCACTGCCTATAATATATAGGTATATAGGTCATAATATACAGTCGGCTAACATGACTAGTTTATTTATTATTTTTTATGTATAAAAAACATTTTAATATTTCCATAATGAAAGGTAATTTTTAACTATGCATTTGAAAACTACTCGGAAATTAAAAAAAGACTTCTATAAAGTATCAACTAGAAAGAATATCTTATCGAAAAACTTTAATTGAAATCAATGATAAATCATTTCTATCGATAAAACGATTTTGAGCAAAGTTGATAGTTATTATTAATAAAATGAAGCATTGAAGTTAATATAAAACAATTATTCTCCAAAAATATTTATAATGATAAAAAACTGTAGATTTGTTTTTAAATGTGGTGTTTTAATTATCTACTTTAATTTTAATTTTAATATATATTTAATACATATACAATAATAAACACTTAGAAAATATTAGTTATTTATAATTATTTTAAAATCGTGGGTACCTATATAATAACAACCTATTAAAAATAGTACGCATATCATTTTAGCTTATTTTAACGAATTTAATAGTACCTATATTTTGTTAGATTTGTATGTAATTTTATTAATTTTCTGGATCCATAAATATAAAAAACGCATTTTAAAGTTAAATTTATTTTAAAAATCGTATTTGAAAACTATACATAAAACATATTCGGTGTATTTCTATATAAATATATCAATTAAAAACCCAAAAAGGTAAAATTATAAAACTTATTGTAGATTTATGCTGAATCCAGCTATCAAAGGATTACGTTGCTAAGTTAGTATGAGAAGTTGAAAAGGGGTAGGGAAAACTAAGTGATTATTATGTTATCTACTCATTTTCACGAACTATATTGTTATGAATTTATATATTTTTTTTATTCCTTTTTATTTCTGTTTTTTATTTACAGGGACAGTGTATTTTTTATATCTATGAAATACATTTACTCAAAAGCGTTTTGTATCATATAAATTATCATTTTTGAACGATTCACAGTGTGTAGTTCTAACTAATAATAAATATTAGAGTAGAACTTATGATGTATAGTTATGTTTACATTTGTTGGCTATTATATTTAAATCCTCGGTGATTAAATGTGTTTATATTACGTTACAAATCCAAACACCGTACTTCTAATATTAAATAGATTGAATCCTATCGTTATCATAAATGACCTTACTATGTCGGACAATGGAAAAGTAGAACAAAATACCGTATTACAGGAGTCGGAAAATGATCGGCTGAAGAGAGTTTTGCATTGTATCAAGCAACAAGAAATTGATGTCTGTGAAAAATTGGTTAATTCAGAAATAAGTAAACAAAACGATACATTTCCAAAAAGTATATTGGATCAATGGTTGAGAATGGACAATCGTGAAGGGACAATGTTGATAAACAGAATCAATGAGGCTCTAGAAAAATATCGCCAGACTCAAAATATAAATCGATTTAAACATCAAACGACTGTAAAACAAGTCGAATCGTCCACTAAGGTAGACGAATATAAAATAAACAAACTTGAAGGATTACAGATTATGCAAGATTTACTTCAGAAATTGGTCGATTTAAAAAACGCAAAATGCGTGTTGAAGGGACTTATGAAATCGAATTACGACGAAAAAGATGAAAATTTATCTAAATTGATATCCAATTGGTTACACTTGAATGCAATATAAATAATAAACATAACAGTAAATAACTAATTGCTTTTTATTATTTCTAAGTGTTTTTTTTTTTTTTTAGATACTACTTACATGATCGGGACAGTTTAGAGCTAAAGGTTTTTTCGAGACATAATTGTACCATAATCTTGATCTTAGCCCGAAGTTGGAATTTTTAAATACAATAAATGAGGGCCTTATACCATTCTTTCAGCCTTGCGACTTATGAGTTATAAGGCAATTTATATTTAAAATATTTTAAATCTAATTTATCTTTGCATCACAATGATATTAGATTATGTGGTTTACATCTAATTATTTAAAATTAATTCAACAATTTTAATACCTATTTTATTTAGGGTTTCAAAATAGTTTCTAAGAATAAATGAGCACATTAAAAAATATATCATGGAATAAAATAATTGTATTAGATATTTTTACACTAGTAACCCTACTGAAAAAAAGAAATTTCATTAAGGGGTGGAAGCCTTTTGCTCATTGAAAACTGATGGTGGATTAATTTAATTTGAAACCAATAATAATTTATTTCTTTCGATAGAACGAATCTAAGCGAAGCTTAGATGTAGATACCTATATTCAACATGAGTAGGTGTATGGCTAAAAATAATTAAAAACACAACATCAATATACTAAAAAATTTCTGACATATTCATTTTATAATTAATAATGATTTTAGCGGACCCAGACGCCAGATAATATTTTGAAATAAAAACTGACAATAATATTAACCAACTATAAAAAGTTTGATATTTATTTATATTTAAGTGTATACAATACAGTTAAACATACCATATTAAGTTTTGCTTGAATGTATTATTTATTTAGATTTGGCCAGAAAACTATGATTAAATATATTCACTAGCGCATTAATTATTATAAAATAAAAAAGGCAAACCAAAATACAAATCCAAAAACTTTTCCCAAATTTTCAAGAAGAATTAAAGTTAAAATTTAACTGATTCCAAATGTGACCAAATCAATAATTTTATATTATTATCTATTTCTCTATATAACAACATTTCACATTTGTTCATTATTTTAACTTGAATATATTAGTTAAATTATTAACACAAATTCTAGTCATATTAAAGTACATTAAAACAGTGTATAGAAGAAATCATTTCGTTAAACATCCGGAAAATTTTTGATCGGAAACCAAAAAAGCTGAAATATTGATATATTATAATTTATAATATTTAAATCATAAAATAGTTACTAAGATACGGAACAAATTCCAAATATACTAATTTTATTTTTAAAAATATTATATAATTTAATAGATAAAAAAGGTCTAAAATAAATTTGAATATTTAAAATAAATATAATTATATACCAATGTATTTTGTAGATACCTAAAAATTTCAGTGTCTATATAATTTTTTGGCTTATGGATAGATATAAAACACTATTTTTATAATAACAGTGTAACCACTGGAGTTCGATGGTTTTCAGATGGAGTATATTTACTTGGTTTAGTTTTAACTAAAAATCAAATTATTTTCTTATTACTGAAGTTCAGTAAGTAGCATATGAGTTTAATATGTACTTATTAAAATTATTATCATTTAGATGAATCCCATACACCAGAATTTAGTATTTGAATAAAATTTTTAGAGATGTAGTATTTAAATATATGAAATCGTCTATTATATGAGACAATATTTTGTACTCCTCTTTTTGAATGGAATTTTTTAACTTATCCAAAGTATTGGTTTAGGTTTTACACACGTCTCCTCGGGTATCGTTATGAGAAAAAATCATAAGATTATAATAAAGATGTATTTTTTTAGAGGGGGGCATGGAATATCACAAAAACTTTTAAATTAATTTAAGTAAATGACTAACATTTAAGTTAGTGATTCCCAACTGTGGTAGAATTCTCACCTCTCACGCAGTAATACATTTTGGAACTGGACCGGGGGAAATATAATGTGAAGAAATTACGTGTATTCCACTAAATGAAAATCAAATTATCACAAAACAGATTATTAACTTTTAATTCAAAATTTTAAATTTCAATCACATTTAATTTCATATATTATTATGATGATGATAAACTATTCTGATACAACCGAGAAGTACTTAAAACTAATTTGGGAAATTATTACCGATAAACTACACTAATACAGTAATATGCCCCCGCAAACATTATCTTAAGCCTATTGTTGAATTTCGATGATAAATTTGAATAAATCTAAGTAGATCAATTGAGCCACACTTTTTTTATCATCGATACGAACCTATAAAATATATTCAAAAGAAAGAAAATATGTTGAAAGGTATGAATTTATCTTCACGTAAGCTATCTGTTCTCAATGTGTAATTCACACTAATGTGTTATTAAGTGATTCTATGAGATCTACGATGTTATAACAATATTTGTAAAACGTTTATCCTCTACATAAAGGTAAGGAAAAATATTTTTCAAAACTTTATATGATTATGCTAAAAAAAATAAAACTAAGCACAACTGGAACTTTTCAAGAAACAAATCATAAATTCACTGAAGCGCCTTATGTAATAACTTCGGAAAAAGTAAAATAAAAAACCACATACAATTATAGAAACCTTGTGCATTCAAAATGGTAGAAATTATACTATAAAATGGATTAGAAAAAATTTCGCAGCAGTTTCACTATCATTCAACACTATTCCAAGACATGATAATAAAAATTAAAAACCAAATTATTCAGAAATTAAGCCTGCTACATTTAGTCTATTTTCAATTCAACTTGATGAGTCAATTGCCATGGAATTGTGTGCTCAATTACTCAATTACAATTTTACACAGCAAAACATAACATTATATTTGGTTAAATGATGAAAACTGTATTGCGTATCTTTCATATTTGGTCGATATATTTGAGCAGTTTAATACATTCAATATTCAAATACAAGGACCAAGTACAAATATAATAAAATATGTTTATTCTTTAAACGCTATATAAATGCAAAAAGCCAAATTGTAAAAGAACAATTAAATTAAATAAGTTTACGAAGTTTAAAGAACTTACTTCACTTTTTACCACTAGAAGTGATATTAGAATTATATTAAAATCATTAAACACTTGAACTATGCAATATATAACAACGCTAGAGAACGAATTTGAACGCTACTTCAGAATTCAAGGGATATAACTAAGATTTTGTACGAAACTCGTTCATATTATCAGTTAAAAAGTTCCGAATGATTATTCAAATAAATTTCTAGTGCTTATGACGGGATTTCAGAAGCAAATTGCAATTTTATGAAAAATTATTAATGAAATTCTTACAATTGATAATAATCGATTCTTATTCAAAGGTGTCAGAAAAAATTCTCCATGCATAAATTTCATTTGTATCGACATATCTTTAATAATTAAAAAATACCTTTACAAATGGAAACAAAATAAATTAATTAATTTAATGTAAAAAATGGCATGCATTGAGCGCTCTCAAAATGTGTCTCAATGGAATAAAAACTTAGTAAGAGATAAACAGCTACAGATTTCTCATTGAAATTTATAATTTTACAGAAAAATTCAACGAATTCGGTTTCTCTGAAAACCGTCCAACTTCCATCGGTACGCCTAATATTTTGAATTTATACTCGGGCACTTGGCCAAAACGGGTATAATCTTGGAATAGGAATTTAGTAATTTAATCAAATTTTTATTAAAACACTAAAATAATCGTACTTATCGTAGTATATGTTTCTCCCCCCACAATTGCTGTTAACAATTTGGACCCAAATGAGTTTAGACGTGACGTTGGCGAAAGGGATATGGATTCCTGGTGGAATATGTACTGTATTCCAGCGTACGGTCGGTCGGCCGGCCGCCGGTTTATGCGATTCGAAGGCATCTTCCGTTTTCGGTGCGCGCACAACTATTATTGTGTTACCGTCGGCGGCGGGAAAGTTACGACAGGCTGAACGGGTGGTTTGTATGCGTCGTATGTTATGCATACGTAAAACGAGGTCGACGGCGGTAATAATTGGGTTACGGTACAGTGCAGCCTGATTAACATGATGTTAATCGAATTATCAGCTATATGTAATAATAATAATAATAATAATAATAATAATAATAATAATAATTAATAATAATAATAATAATAATAATAATAATAATAATAATAGTAATAATAATAATATTAATAATTAATAATAATAATAATAATAATAATAATAATAATAATAATAATTAATAATAATAATAATAATAATAATAATAATAATAATAATAATAATAATAATAATAATTAATAATAATAATAATAATAATAATAATCATAATGATAATAATAATAATGATAATAATAAAATAATAATATTATTATTATTTAAAATTATAATAAAAATAATAATCGTATAGTACACGGGACAAATAGTGGTCTTTTGATGGTGTTGTCTTCCGTTTCAGAAGAGGACGAAGATGAGCGGCTCAGGATGATTGGAAATCGGAGTTCACTGAATCGTGTTAATTAAACAAGACGTATACAATTTCCCTGTGAAATAAAAAACGAAATAATATTAATAATTGATAAATATGTAAACTATTATCTACCGTATACACAATAACGTATAAGGCTATAAGGTAATCAGTTCATTGTTTACAGAAGGGATAAAATGTTTTGGGGTTGGAGATGGAAAGCTAAAAAGGTTGACCTTCTATGATCCGATTTACCATGTACAAATGAGTAAATTAGTGAATAGAAAAATAATACATATGTACGCAATATATTATAATGATTAATGGCATATTTTTTCGTTAACTATTAAAAAAATACTCGATTAGGAGATTCGGGAATGATTAAAATTGGTTTCAGGCTGATATTAATTTTATATTTTGTACCCTTGAAATCTCCATATGTTCTTATAATGAGAAAGTAAAGCAACGATTATGGACTAGGATCCAAATTTAAATTACTTCACGACCCGTCAAAATATTGCAGTCTTAGGATAAAAGGCTTAGATTAGATCGAATTTTTTCATAAAACCTTAATATAAATATATATATTTTTTTTGTTTAATTTGTATCCTACAAACTATATATAGGTTTTCGATTCTAGTTCAGCCATATTGTGATGATGCGGACGTTAATCGTTTATAAATAAAGAATTTAAGGCTTACTCGAAGTGTCAGTGCTGACACTAGAAACAGTATCACGCCTGTTCAATGTCGACACGTCCGGTATCCGATATGGGCACATCACTGAATCTGTTTCGCGAGCACACCTCGACCGACTTCTTCTGAGCTGGTGTCGATTGGACACCGGCTAATGGCTGTTTTGCGTTGGGTTGAAACACCATGGCCACTAAAAAAATAACATATATAAATCAAATGCATCCAATATAAATATATATTATGTATAATATACGATGATAAATAATTAGATCAGGCCTAGATTAGTACACTGATTAAGGGGTACCACGGATGGTCGACTAAGGTGATTTTAAATTATATTGCAAAATACTGAAAAATAGTTCAGATAACATTCACCATAATTTTATTTACTTTTTCCAATAAAAAATGTGTTTTGAATATAATATGTTCAAATAGGATTTCATAGAAAATCTGTATCAAAAGCAGAAGCTGAATGGTTTTTAAGTATACACATAGATATAAAAATGTTGAAAATATTCATAGTTTCACAATGGATAGACTGATTGAATAGGAATGGTAGACGAACAAACTATACTGAATTGAATCCGTAGTTAAACATCAATCATCTAATCAATTATTTTACAGCACAAACAGAACGGTAGAATTTAATTTTGATGAAATGTTTGATTTGTAAACATCAGACACAAATTAAAATACTAATTTTTTGAGCTTTCTAGGATATTTAAGTTCTATATTTTAAGTAAAAATCGCTATTATCATTGGTATTATGTATATGATAACCTATGACATCTGTTTATCTTTTTTTTTATTATTCCTAGAATTTGTAGAATTTATTTATATTATATATATATATATTTTTTTTTTTCTTTTTGTTAGCATTTAAGTACCTAGAGTAGTGGTTTTCCACATTTATGTATCACATCTCTTTTGATTTTGAAAAAGAAATGACGGCTCCCATATGAATAATAATAATAATAATAATAATAATAAAATGAACAAACTTACATCATTTAATCAGATTTTAATGACGAAATAAATATGTATTAATATTAATAATAGGTTTCATTTTATTTTTTTAATTTTATTTTAATCAAATTAAATAATTAATGGGACGGCTAGGCTTGTTTTTAGTACATAAGATGATGAAATAGTGGCATGAATTTTGAAAGCCCAATTTTCATTTCCTCATTCAGTCTTAAACTATATTTGATTTTAATACCTAACTGTCAAGACAGAAAAACTGTTTTACTTAAGTAGGAAGAAGCAAAAGGAATCAAAGTTCTAATACATTTATTGGCTACAATCGGATACTGATTCTTTATAGCAATTCAAAATGCAGGTTATGATGATGATGCGAACTTGGATTTTTTTACAGAAACTAAGGATAAGTCCATCAGCTAATTTTTTTCACAAATTGATAGTTCTGTAAATAGATCAGTAGTAAAAGGATCTTTAATTTTGGAATTAACAATAAGTTTTGATAAGTGTTTCACGAATAATAATTTGACAGATTTCATAAAGTTTAAATTATTTTTATGAAGAAACATATATAATGTTTGGAAATAGTAATTTAAAGAACCTTCATTAATTTTCTTTTTTTCCACAATAATAATTTTCTTTTAAAATCACCAACTTTGTCAATTAACTGCAAAATATGTATCTCATTTCCTTGCAGAGATACATTTAATAAATTGAGTCTTTCAAAAATATCATACAAGTAAGATAGTTATATTAGAAAGACTTCATCTTCAAATATTTTTAAATGTTTTTTTTTTGTAGTTCAAATACTCTTCTTAATACATTCCCACGTGAAAGCAGACGTAAGTTGCAATAGTACAAACGAGATATATGTTCAGCTCCCATGTAATTACACATTCGTTTAAAACACCTGGACTTTAGAGGTCAAGTTTTAATGAAGTTTACTATATCAATAACAGACAACAAAACTTCATTAAGACTTGGACTAATAGATTTTGAAGCAAGGGCTTCTCGGTAAATGATACAGTGCATTCATACAACATAAGGGGCTTTTTTTTAATGAATGTCTGTAAACCATTAGAGAAACCTGCCATAGAGCGAGCTCCATCGGTGTAAATGCCAAAACATCTATCCCGAGAATGTTGTTTTAACAATCATAAAACAATCTAATATCTTAACTAAATCTGCTGCTTTTGTTTCACCTACAATAGTTTTACAAAAAAGTGGATCTTCATGAAATACGTCACTAACTACAAACCTTACAGAACAAATTAGATGGGCATCGTTATGACTGTCAGTTGCTTCATCCAGTCCAATGGCGAAATCATTGCATTTTAGTTTTTAATTAGTAATCGATATCTTCAGCCATATCTTGTATTCTACGACCAATATCTGTTATTCGACATTGCAATATTTTTTTGGTCCTAGAGGATTTCGATACGATCATCTGTACACCTCTGTAAGACCGAATTATATACCGTTTATAACTGGTGGCCAACGCAGCAAACTAGACAACAGCGGTGGACCTATTTTCCCCCCTTTTTCGTTATAAAAATGTACGGTGAAAATCAATTTGACGTATAATCGTTATTCTCGATTCTATAAGTGCGCAGACACACACCGTCTCGTATGTATACGGGAACGAGTGGCGTTTAAATGGAAAACGAAATTTGTGTACATAATTACATTTGTATTGATTTTATACGACAACAAACAAACAGGAATTCAATTACTATTCGTCCCCTTCTTTCAGTACAAACATCTGCATAATATAGATCAATAGTGATTGTCTCGCAAAAAAAAAAATGTATAGTGTAATACCAGACACGTATACATTATTATATTTCTACAATCTACTTCAAACGTATAATGTTTGGTAATTACAGTTTCCAATTTACTCATCTTCAACTCTATTATACTATTTGGAATTTTTCATATAAAATGTTTCGCAATGACTGATACCTGCACGTTGACGTTTAGATAGAGACAAGTCCGAACTCTGTTGAACGTTGTTTGATTTTTTCGTTGACATTTTCCGTTATTGGATTCCTTTTAATAATAATAATATATTGATACGATCATTCGGATAAAACAGAATTGATAAAGCGTCCGGGTGGAAGACATCGCGAAATTCGAGAAAAATGAAGGTATATATATTATATATTATTATTATACTATTAAAGTTGATCATTTTGCCAATGGAAAATTATTTGTAACTTATTTGGTGTGTTGGAACGAAATACATTTACACATACAGATTAACAGATGTGGCTGTTTACCCAATATGGCGCACGAAAGATACGAATAATAATGCCACTAGAATACTTCCTAAATCTAATTTTCCTAAATTCTACAACATTATGGAATCTTTAAAACGCACTTTTTAATCTAAAAATGATCCTATGTAATATGAAACGTATTGCCAAATTTATCTTGAGGACACTCTGTTGATAAATTTCAATATTCCACGAAAGAACCCTTTCATCTTAAGCCAGCAAAATCTCTGTGATCGGATCGGAAGTCGGACGATGGTTCATTGTCATCATGTACAGTCAGAATAAAATTAAAACGTATCATGAATGTTTTTTCATTATTAAGCTAATAAATCATTGAATACGGTAGATATTTTGAGGTTTTTGTACGTCATCTCAGGGATATATTCATATTTATCCGGGAAAAGATTATAACGTCCCCCGCCGGGACCGCAATTGATCATTATCAATCACTCGTGTTCTCGATAATAATATGTCATGATGTACGAGCCAACTCGTTACGTAATGAAATAATAAATCGAATAAACCGACGCTGTCGTATTATTATATATATAATACACCCCAACAACATAAGAAAAAATTATCTCTATTCCTGTTGTTATATTATTATATATCATTTTTTTTTTCTTTAGATAATAATTAACCTGTCGACTATACAGGTAAAACCCGAACGTGGGTGTCCAATCCCTAATATACGAGTTCCTTGGGGGTACCAGTGGAGGATGTTTCCAAATAAAAAACTCCACAGACAATTAAATTGTTTTCAATTATACTTAAGTTTTCCAATGGACACGAAGACAGAATAATTGTAAAAGTACAAACTCTAAAATAAATTAGTATAAAATAAATGGAACCAAGAGTAAAATTAACTAAGAAACGGTTAGAATTTCATTGAAAATTTATTTTCTAGAGCTGGATCGTAAATGTTCATATAAAAGTCTAGAATTATATACTTGTAATGATTCTAAAATTCACGAACGTTAGACAGGGTAAGTTTGATACAATTGAATAATTAACATTCGGGGTTGTTTTTATCAGAAAATTTCTTTTAAAATTTTGGTCTCGAATTTTGTTAAAATTTAACATTTTACGGTGTAGTATATATATTATCGGATTGAATTACTATACTCACGTATGATGAGACGTTGGCCGGTGGCGTAGGAGGCTGTGATTGTTGCGGAGATGGAGGTAGTCCACCCTGAGGATGCTGCGACAAATGATTCAGTCCGGAAGCGCCTGGGTTGTGGCTGCCGATCAGACCGGACGTCTGTTGCTGTGAACAAGTACAATGTTTTGAGTCTGTTTAAACACGTATTTCGGTATAGAGTGGAAATCGCACGGACTAAGTGTATTTTATAACATATCATCACGAAGATAAGTGTGGCGAAAATATGTCTTTGTGAGTCTATGAGTTGGCTATTTTTCTAAACCCTCTCATCCGAAAGTTTATTGGTTTTTTGATATTACTGGACAACTTTCATAATTTGTTGATCGTAACTATTTTAATCTTCTAAACTTTGTTTTTTGTTGTCCAACAAATGATATATATATATATATATATATGTCGCCAAATATATATACCTATATATTATGTTTATGTAGGTAAGCTAATATCGCCCTATTAAATTCATAGTTGTTATAATGTCGTGTAAATTTTTATTTTTTATATTTAATATGATGGAAGGTACCTAATTGAAAATGTTTGAATAATTCGATTTTTGCCATTTCGTAAATAATAATTATTAAATTTATTATTCGTCGCCACGCCCGGGTAAATTTTTAATGTACTCTTTGTCCTGCATTTTTTGTTTGTTAAATATATTGTTATAGTGAAAATGGAAATGTTTGAAACGATTCGAACCGACCGTCCGTCCAGAATATTATCGTGTTCGAATAGAGTTGGGTTCTTAATTTGAATACGATAAAGAAAATTGAAAACTAAATGGGAGAGGGAAAAACTAATAATTTAACATTCCAAATGCTGACTAAATAAATATAAATTTCAATTACAGACTTTACCATCTACACATTACTATATTATAATACATTACATATATATATATATATATACACACGAGAATGGCGTTCAATATTATTAAATTACTGTTTGTTGCAGTGTTATTTATTATACGTTATGTGCATTTATAAAGGGTAAAAACTATAAATTATTATTATTCTTAGAACATTTATATATATATATATATGTATACGGTTCGTATGGATATTTATTGGCGGAATAATGGCAACCGTTATTATTATTACAGTAGTGTTATGTTATATTTTAATTTCAACAATAATTATAAAATTACCGTCCGGGAGCGGTGTATATAGTTACGTCGGGGTTAGACCGGGTGCGCAATACCGTATTATGGTACGATTTATTTATTTTTTTTTTTTTTCCATCCACATTCGTCGTTTTAAAATATCATTTTCATCCGTATCGTGATACGATTAGGCGTTGCGAAACATTACATTCGTCCGTCTCTCGTCGGACGGACAGAGCCCGAAGAATAATAGACAATGGTGGGCATTAACTGGTTAAAAAGTTTAAAAGTCAATTTTTGTTTCACTTTTAACTCGACTAGTTAATTGATTTGTTTATTACACTAATTAACTTAACTAGATTAAATTATCATTGGCTTGACTTAACTTTTAATCGTTAATTTTTATAATCATTTAGTGAAGTTAACGCGTAAAAGACAAGAAATCGTATCACAGTGCCTACAAACTTGTAACTAGTACCTAACATTAAAACAAGTAAATAGTGGAAATTTTAATTCTTAAATATTTGAATAATTTAAAAAAAAGTCTTGAAATTTAAGGACATAAAATATGTTAAATGAAAAAACAAAATTAACTTATTTTTAACCGAGTTAAGTCAATATTTTTTCAACGTTAACTTTTTACTTGATCAGTTTAATTTATTTTTGGTTAACTCTTGACTTTTAAACTGAAGGCATTTACGCTAACTAAACTTGACTTAACTAAGTTAATTTTTTCCATGAACTTGCCCACCTTTGATAATAGATTGTTTGACGTCCGGTCTATTAATAGCGATCGTGTCTCGTTAAGGACGGGGGGGGGATGGTGGTGGTGGTGGTGGTGGTGGTGACGTATAAAATCGAAACGGTTATGAAAATAATAATACAACAGACAAACGTTGGTCTAGAAAAATAATTCAAAGAAGGTCTTTGAAGTTATCAATACACATGTATATATACGGTGCTCCCGTACTGCAGTTTTTCGACTCATTAAAAAATATTAAATTTGGATAGTGACCAATAGCATCTGTTTAAAGTTTAAAACATTCGTACACGGCGGACTTTGCACGGTTATTTTCGGAACGGACCTCCTCCAGCGAGACTATATTATTATAATAACGCGTTCCGTTTCACGCCGACGTCATCTCAAAATCTTCTCCGACGGCGCAACCGATACGTACACGCATTATTCTTCGTGCGTTTTGTTTTGCGTATACGAATACGCATTACATTACCGCGCACTGTATATTCCGGGCAATTATCGTATTGTTTTGATCAATTATTATTATTATTATTATTATTATTATTATTATTATTAAAACCCGATCGGCGGACAATGGAACGTGAGATTTTCGTACGCGATCGATCGGATTCTCGATAATGATCGACACGGATGATCTAGATCTACCGCCGTACGATAACAACGATATTTACATAATATGTCTATTGTTTTTTAAACGTCGTGGGTACATTTATCACGTTCGGTCGGTCGGTCGGTCGGTTTTTTTTTTTTGCAGCGATTATCGGAGCGTTATTTCGGAGGACGAAAAAATGAACAAAATAAAAAAATAAAAAAAAAAAAATAAAAAAAAAAAAAACAGTACTTACCGACTGGTTGTGGTTTTGTGGGTGACTGTTCATGACCGGTACCCGGTTGTCCATCATCATGGCGGGTTTCTTGACTTGACCGTGCACTTGCGAATGGGGCGACGGCACGGACATCGGTGGCGACGGTAAGCCGGCCGGGGGCGAGTACCCGTTGTATACGCCACCGTAGCTGCCCACGTACCCTCCGGCGTACATGCTCGAGTCCGGTTCACTGCCCTGTAAAATTTAACGAAAAATTCGTACTACGTTTTTTTTTTCTTCTCCAGAACTAATAACGGTATGATAAAATATGTGTTGTGTGAAAATTTGTAGTTTGAAGGCGAAAAAAAAAACTCGAAGAAATTTCGGAATTCCGTCCAAGCCATACACTAATTGGGGATGAAATTCCGAATTCCGATTACTTATTACCTATCATTATATTGAACAGTATGTGTATACGAGTACATCGATCAATCCGTAAAAGTCAATTAAATAATTTGAAATGATTTTAACATAGTATACACTCGTATTGTAATGAGTATACTAAAAAAAATTTGTATTCATTATTTATGTGATATTATAGTATAGCTGTATTATCGACATAATTTCTACATCAAACATTATGTCTATTAAGTAATTGTATACAATTACATAATTGTTATATTACAAACAAAACTACCTAGCTACATGATTTCATTTAGGTGTACAATTTGTTATTATATTATATTAATAACCTATTAGTTACATAACTTCTTACATAAAAATTCATTGATAATTTATCGTTTATATGACGAGATTTTTTTACTCTCTTTTTCCCGTTTCCGAATATCCACATTTCACGTTCACTACTAGTAATTCTTAATTAATTACACTATCTTCTCCGTAAACATTTACGGAAATAGATTTTTAAATTTTCTTTGAACACACGCCATTGTTTTCAGAGAGGGGTAGAAGGTAGTCACAAAGTTTTACGCTTATTTTAAAAAAACATACCCAACTACCACGCTACCCATCATCCCGTCTGATCGATAAAAATAATACGATATTACCCGAATAATCTTAATTTCGAATTAGTTTAATAGCAAGTTTCCATTTTTAAACCACGTCAAACACACTATACACTATAATTTAAATGCTACAAAATTGTGTAAATAAAATAATATTTTTTGTAAACGAAGTGATAATAATAATAATAATATCATAGACCGTATGTATATATATAATACCAGTATACGGTTTTAGTTAGAATACAAATAGAGCGCAAATTAACTTTATAGAGGTTATGAACAAATCTATGCAACTTCCTAGTACCTACAGATGTATTTTTGCTTTGTGGGAATGAACTGAGGTTTTTAGGAACGGGATAATAAAAGAACAGTAATAGACAATTTGATGTTTGTTTCACTGAAACTTGTTTGAAACGTTATCATTTCGAAAAATTGATTAAAAAATTTCACTCTTAGGTTTTAGCCTATATATATATATATGTATATAAATGATCATATTTTCAAAGATGGACCAGTAGTTTGTCCATATAATTATTTACACCTCATAAGCCTTGGATATTTAGATAATTATATATTATGATAATAATAGTATTGCATACCTTTGATACGAGACTCGCTCTGTATGCCGCCAGTGCTTTCAAATAATCCTTTTTGGCCGCTTCCGTTTTCTTCTTGTACACCTGGAATCATTGTAAATATAATCATTACATGTTATTATTTTTAGATAAATGCTCTTAATAAGTAAAAAAAAAAAAAAAAAACAGTTTTTGTTAACAGTTATCGGAATAATATACTACTATGAATAACGCACAATTACTTTTAGCTGTCTATATAATGTTTGTATTATTACTCAGACTCGGTGACACTGTGACGTTTACATTCCATTCGTGATATGTGCCGTTAATATTTTTAAGTAATGATTAAGTAATTGGAATGTTGACAAATGAACATAAAGGTCATTTGTTCTAATAAAAAGCAATACATCTCAACAAAACTCCGGTAAAGACGGAGAAGAAATAATAATAATTAAATACGTGAACATTTATGTAGAAACTGTTTGAAAATGTTTGCTTTCGGAAGACTGTTTTTCTAAGAAAGCAGACTTATGAAAATATTGAATGGAAACGAAAATAATTCACAAAAACAAACCCCGTCTGACAAAACATACAATTATATTTAACAAAAGGAAATTTATTAAAATACGAGTGGATTAACAAAAGGATAAACAATAAAGTTTTCGAATGCCTTTGCTTCTGTTCTCCGAGTTTGGTGTAAATATTTTTTCATTGGAATTATTTTATTTTATGAAAATTAAATCACGTTTACGTGTCGCGAACACTTGTTCACGACATATGTATATAGCATTGTATTTGGCCCCTTTTACTTGCATAATAATCACAACGTCATTCCAGGCGAACGATTGAAAAAAAAAAAAAAAAAGTCCAATCCTGTGTACTCGTACGTACGACACATGATGAGGTGTGTTCCTGATGATGCCTATATGAATGCAAAATCAGCAGTGGTACATACACTAGGGGCAGGAACGTATATCGTTAGAGGAGGGTTGTTTCGAGCAAAGTTTCTAATTTAAACATTATTGATTTAAATCGCTTATAAACGTGGCACACACCCCCTTGCTGTGTCACATTCAATGAGTTCACCTCTTTTCTTTCTATTGTCGTGCACCGAAAGCAAACTTTGCATTTCGTTATTATAAATTCATAGAGTGCACTCCCGCGGGAGATTCACATTAAAAATAACCCAATTATTGCACAGGGTCCTGGCGAAATTCAATTCCAAAACTTTCCGCGATGACAGCGCCTCAAAACACGGTTAATTTTCCATTAAACCCAATTTTTTTACGTCAATATTTCTCGTTAAGGAATTTCTGAAAGTCCCCGTAGGGGGTAGGTAGGCGAATCAGTTGTTCCGCAGGATCGAACAACTTTTTTTTTTTTTGTGCTCCCGGGATCTGGTCGCACTGCGATTGTCGAAAATCGACTCGTCCGGAAAATGGAGAATTCGTAGTGGAAAAGACAAATTTTCAACATAAAATTCGTCACACTTTTATATTGTAATTTCTCTAACGGTTATACCTACATTGAGCTTCGGCGTGGAATTTTCGGGGATTCTTTTTCTCTCTAAAACCCAAAGGTGTGAAACGTAATTTATTTATCGCAAACGCTAATGCGTCACGTTTATCCGACAAATATAAAACGCTTTACGCGTATGACCTTCCCGGTAGGTATCAGGTTTTATGGCGTTCGGAGAGTATCGGTTCCGAATCGTTTGATATCCGCCAGATGAAAAACGGCCATATTGTACACACAGCATTAACATATATACCTACCTGCCCGATAATCGCAATAAATTCTGTTGATTTTTCTCGATATAATCGATATTCATATTCTATATTGGATCGGCGGGACATAAGTGAGATTTTTTTTAGTTTTTTTTTTTTTTTTCTGTTTCAGACACGGTTCTTATGGAGATTTCACATAAAACAGTGTTAACGAACGCGTGTACGGGCCCTGCCGGGATTTACACGGACGTCATAATATACAACGATAGCTTGTTTATTTTACCCCGACGACGTCTGGTTTTCGTGTCCTAACAGTTTATCACACACTACCGAATTTCGGACGGTGTACCTACACGAGTGTATATATATATAAAAAAAAAAAAAAAAAAAAAAAAAAACACCCATTATACATTACAGCGTTATCTTTATAATATTGTAATTTTTATTTTTATTTCACGTTTTTCTTTTCTTTTTTTAAATGTTTGTTTTTATTTTCACTCCACTCCGACCACGCGAACGTTTAAACGCGCGTGTAATTTGAAAATAAAAACAATATGGAACCAGAAATTGATATTACGTCCCGGAAGTACGTATATTGTAGATTTCTCTCGATCCATTTACAACACACACACAAATATATATATATATATACACACATACACACATACATACATACATACATACATGCATACATACATACATACATACATATATACATACATACATACATACATACATACATACATACATACATACATACATACATACATACATACATACATACATACATACATACATACATA